>CM052439.1:170470231-170491517 GCA_028533085.1 Varecia variegata
AAAAAAAAAAAAAAAAAAAAAAAAAGATTCTACAGTGATACATTTTCAGAAACAATATGCAAATTATCAAATATTTACTTTCCTTTAAAAGGAATTCAACCTAAAAACTTCTTTTGAAGCTTTGAAATTATGAGATTGTATGACAATGAATATTGAACTTACCAGAGAACAGATATCCAACCACCAGCCGCAAATGAGAGGGAATACTCCAATTTCTACCACCACTAACAAAGAAACCTTAAGTGAAAATAAAGGTTATCAATATAATTCAAATGTAGCAGAAATCATCTCCAGTTTTAACTCGTAACAGGAATTACCTTAACAACAATATAGCAGACTCCCAGTAAGCGACGAGACCTATGAAATTTAACAAGAGTTGCCAAACCCTACAGCATCTAGTCAAGGAAAAACTGATCATTTAAAGGTACAATGAAACAGGTTACTTAATATTTTTTGACAGACAGAACACTGTACTTGACATTTTGTCCACACTCACTCTGACTACAAATACCTACAACTTTTACTAAGATGACAAGGAGGGAGAAAAGTTTCACCATTAATGAGAACAAATCTTCAGTATATATATTACTGAATACTCAAGTTGGTTCATTAAAGGATACATGACAAATTATCAGTGTTATTGCTAAAAGTATATACCCAACTATGGTTGTGATTAGGCCTTCAAAATGAGATGCTTGGACCTGGAAATAAGAAAAAATGAAATAAAATTTAATTTTACCACATGGCCTACATCCCAGTTTTCCCAATGTATTAAACAATCCAAATAACTAAAAGTGAAATGTCTAGACAATTTGTAACTAGAAAATAACTGTAAAATCCCCTCTAGATGACTTCTCTGAAAACCAGACTCTCCCACTGGCTGCTATATATTACTAAAAAATGAAAAATTTAAAAATAACATTTTCTGCAAAAAAGAGAAAAGAGCAGTAAAGTGAATTAAATTTTACAAAAATAAGAAGACTGCAACACAATGGCCTGCCTTCCAGTCTCACTCTAAAGCAGATTTGCTAGAGCGGCTACATATGCCCAAGTCGCCCACCTGTCAGGTAACATCCTAGCCACCTCCTTTCCTACCAGTAGAATTTTAACTATTTCAGTTTCCCTTGCTCTCCAAATCTGTTCCATTCTCAACTTATAGATTGTAAGAGTGTGGACAGTAACAAGTACTGCCCATCTGCATTATTTGGTTACTGCGTTTCAGAAAGCAAGTGGCAATCAGTTTGGAAAGTCAAAATTTATCAAAACATTTATCTGAACCTTTCAAGTTCTTGCCTTCAACTAGTGAGAATCAGAGAAACGTATTAAGTATCAGAACATTTCAGAATGTGCTCTCTCAGGACTCCTATACACAAAGTGAACAGAAGATCCCACTTAGCCAGTTCTTCCTTAAAAGACTAAATCCTTTCAGGGCTCCAAGAGAGAAGCAGACATCCATCTAAAAATTTATCTACCTCTGGAAAATAACCATAAAATGTCAAAACATAATAGGAATTACCTGCAAATGATTACAAGCAAATTATTTAGAAAACACTACAGCTCATCATTCCAAGATAGTCTATCCCTTTTTAAAAAATTGACTGTTAAATTGTTACTTTTCTAAATTTACTATGGGACACCTGGGGAAGGGGAGAGAGCAGGTGGAAAATCAGCCTGTGGGAACCTTTCCTGCAGTAGGCCTTGGGCCCACCTAACAGAAAGTGCAGACAGTGCATCATGGGATTTCAGATCACATCTTCATTAGCCGGCACCATGACCACTATCTTTTGAGCCATTGTTATTTTTAAAAGAATGAGATGACAGTGTTGGCTAGCTATTCCTTTGAATAAGGCAGATTGAGAAATGAAGTAACTCTTTACAATATTATTACTTACTCAGCAACCATCAAATTTGGGGGTAATTAACAAAATTAAGTTTGTAAAAGTATTATACTCACGTGTTCTTCAAATCCCAAACCAACAAGGGAGAAATGACCAATGTGGTATGGGCAAAATGCTAAAAGGGGGGAAAAAACTCAATGAAAACTTCAATATCAATACAATGAACTCTCCTAGTACAATCCCCCGCTAAAAGGAACCAGGAATTCTGGGAGAAATGGTAAGACTCCAGAACTGGGCCAAAAATATGCCACCTGGGGCATTCTCTATATCCAGAGAACAGCAAAGTTATCAAGGTCTAATACGACTATGTCAAACGGACACAGAAACCATTGTGAAGAGAGTGTCACAGGCCAAAGAGACAATGATATGAGCATCAAAAATAATAATGACCAAAACCAATGGAAAAACACTGAACACATACAAACCCATTAGCTTAAAATGCTCAAAAAAGGGAAAGCCTACAATAATAACTACAAAAAGAAAAAAACAACATCACAGAAAACACTTTCATGTTTTCAAAGCAGCACATCAATGGAAGAAGTTAATGCACCAACTCCTTACTCTGAAAACTGATAATTAAAAGGAAAAAATTAAGCATCTGTCCTGTGTCACCTGGGCAAACAAGTTCAGGTTAATTGAATAGTCCTAGCTGATAAGCATTTCTTCTTCTTCTTTACAGAAAAGCCAGCTAATAACTGTAAAAAAGACAATTTAAAAATTATCATTTTGCCATACCTAATAAAATAAATGATTCAGGCAAGGATCATCAAGGGCTAATAAAATCACTGGATGGAAGGTTGATGGGACACTGTATATTTCCACAGCACTAAAACTATCATAGCCCCCTAGATTACTTTCTGATGGTAAAGGGAAAAATGAAATCTATGATAGAGGCTCAGTTTATCAACTGAATCCACTGATAAAACTGGATAATCCAACATCATATACCTCCTCATATGTCGTATCAAGAGGCAAAGTGACCAGTGAAGAATCTGTCCCAAACATTGAAGCTGAATCTAATCAGGCCCTTAGATCGGACTTCCGGTTTACAGGAAACATGGGAGACAAAGGATAAAAGCAGAGGACATTCAAAAAAGCAGTCGGACAGATGTAGAACATGACACACTGTCAAGAATAGTTAACCTCGTCTTGACAACAATCAATGGCAATACAGGGTGGGGGTTGGGGGAAAAGAAAAGAGTATTCTAGATTAAAAAAAAAAAAACTTAAGATTAACAACTAAAAGTAATATGTGGACCTTTTTTGGATATTCAATCAAACAATTCATATGCAAAATGGCATCTAAGAGGGCAGCCTAGGAATTTTAAATATGATGGATTATTAGGAAATATTAAAGAAATTCTGATAATTTTATAAGGTACAATAATGATATTATAATTAAGTAAGAAAATATCCTTAAAATTTGCATAGTAAGAATTTTTATAGTCTCTTTTGCTCAAATCTTTCTGGCCAAATTTTACTTTATTCTTAATAATACAATTTAATTATCTTTTCTTTATGGTAGAAATTATTAAATCACATAGCAGATTATTAGGGAAAGGGGTAACTCCATCATTAAGACAAAAGTTAGAATGAACCTATTATGGATATGGCCTCTAAACTTTTTTGACTACTCCACACGTAGAAATTTTTTTGAACATGTATTCTCAAAATATTTAAATTTATTTATAAACTATATACATGTATTCTTTTACTAATTAACATATTATGTGTACTATAAAGAACAAGAAATTTAAAGGGGTAAGAAAATACTTCATGTAGAATTTTGCCCATTTTGTTCTCATACCCCATTCTGAGGATGACTCAACTTAGGCCCCTGGGAGAGGGCAAAATTTTCAAGTTTCTCAGGATCATTCCCTTCTACTGGGAGACTGGAGCTTTGTAAGGCTATATTTCTGCAAAGTATGTAACCAAAAGAGCCAAAAAATGCTGCAGCAAACTGCCAGTAGAGCAATGCATGCACAAAAGAGACATGAGTGTGCTTAATCCCAATGACTAAAAGAAAAAGTATATTCCTAAGGGAAGAAAACTTGTTTCATTTCAAAAGATCCTAACTATATAATGTGCATAAATTAATTAAGATAATGTTTTTTTCATAGTATAAGCCTAGGAGGTTGGATTAGAAATAAATTTACTTAGATGAGATTTGATTTCTATAAATGAAAGTTATTTGTATAATTCATGTTTTAAAGGTGACCTGTTTCTCCAAAGATTAATTTAGCATTAAGCTTTTCTGCAAGAGTAAATTCTATAATTTTTTCTCTCAAAAAAAATCTGGTCAAGATAAAAACAGTTTCACAGTCTCCATATGAATTATTTTACATAACGAAAAATAAATGCAGAATAATATAGACACTCCCACATGCAAAGGGAAACAAAGAATGAGCTTTCTATTAAATCTGCAACATCCTAAATATCTACTAAAAATTAAGGATCAATGTAAGTTTTTCAAAATATTTTGTTGCAACAAGATACATGTAAATTTCTTTTGTTCTTTTATAGATAATATGTAGAAATCACTTTTTTTGTTTCATCCTCAATCCAAATATCCCAAGCCTATTTGACCATATGGTTCCCTGTTAAAGAAAACTACTTTCTGTAGTCCCAACAGAGAGCAAATAACTTGGAGTTTGGTGGAAGAAGCCTTGAGAATTCTTTACCCGTTCTCTTCAGCAGAGCTGAGGGTAACTCACAGGCACTAAAGAAGGAATTTCTCAAAGATCACCTCTATACAGAGATGTGTTATATGTTGCCTGAGGTCTCTGAGACACAAAACATAGCACACCTAACAATAACCCTATTCTGTTAGACTCCACCTCCTCTCCCCTGAGAAAGGCAGGAATGGAATTCTAAGGCCTTGGTTTACTTTATTAGTTTTCCCTTATCTTTACCCTACAGCACAAAAACCTCTGTCAACTCGGTCTCCACAAACCATGCCTTCCTTTCCCTAATTACTTCCAGTGGGAGGGACTATGGAGCAATGTCAGAGAATTCTCAGAGCTGCACTTAGAAAAGTGTTTGGAAGTGATTTTGCATGTTCTGGAATCTGGTTGTAAGGGGAGTTCACACTTGGGGAAGATTTACTATCTCCATACAAGCCTACATCCATCTCTGGTCATAAGCCAGGGTCTCTGGAAGGTCATGGTCAGGAATTTGACCATAGAAAACAAGATCTTCTACCATAGGGAAGAGCACACAGATAATCAGCACAAAATTAATTCCGGAGGTGAGATACTCTATATTTTCAAGTTAATCTACAACCAGCTTTTACAAAAAGAGATGGAAATGCCCAAAAGAAGCAGAAACAGGTAGGTAATTGCAGTCAGGGTTGTTCAGGAGATTATCTGTATGTCTGGGGTCTTCCTATATAGGATTCCTACCAACAACTATTATCACATATTCCTTAATATTCTATGCTAAAAACAAAACAAAAAAACCTTTAACAAGGCACCTAGAAAACTAAACTCCGACCATAATACTGTAAAAAATAAAGGCACAAACACAACTTACCAAAAACAAGAATGAACAGTGTATTTAAAGACACCACCCAGAAGACATGCTCCTAAAGGAAAAGAGCATTAATAAAGCATATTCAATTAATATTTGACAAATGTTTAATTGAACTACCTCACTTTATTTAGCCATAGCTAAATACTGAAAAGAGCTAAGACTGAAATTTTCTCTCTACAATTTTGAGATATCAATCCAGAATTTACATGCAACTTTCATTTTTCATTAGATAGCTCATAAAACTAAGCCTACTAAAACTCAAAGTTCATGTTACATGTAGAAAAAACCAATCAAATAAATTTATAAGCATTTCCTTTTTAGAAATTCATAATCTACCACAAACTACATAGATTTTCATAAATGACTACCAGATTTCATTAAAATCACGATATTGAAAAATTCCAGATGGAAAAAATTGAAAGCCACATTAATTATAAACAACATACTAAATAGAGACTACACTGTGCTTGTCTTTCAATGTCCATTCTGCTTTCATGACTTCTGCATGGTCACTACTGCTTGGCTGCCTCCCCTTTGGAAAACTCTAGTTTGATCTCCTCTAGTCCCTCCTCTCCCAATGGTGCCCTGGCTTTCTTTGTTCCTGTCTCACCTGGCCATCTTATCCACTTCCACAGTTCTATAGTCACCTTGAAGATGACAGCTATCCACCTATTCCTCTAGCCATGTCAGAGACACTTGAGCCATGTGCCACACTGACACTCACCAGACTGTTCAAGCCCATTCATCTGGACCTGCCACCTTCCCCAACCATCAGGTTAAATGATCCTTCCGAGGATCTTTTTAGAAGAATTTCTCTAGTCAGGTTCCCTTATCTTCCACAAATCCAATTGGCAAGAAGGGTGACTAGTTTGTCTGAAAGAAATGACTGCCACAGTCCCACTCACCCTACTAGCTCAATTTTTTCAGCTTCTCTGCCTTCAGGGCTCCTAAACTCTCCCTATCCCCAACATCTTTTATGCCTCTACCTCTAAGTTATCTTCTCTAAAAATTTCCTGCTGAAATACTGCCCCCCCTCTGCTTAGAAAGAACTGACCAAGCCCTCTTCTATGCCCCTCTTATGTCCTATGTATACTTTTGGTCATCAAATCTCTAACACTTACCTCTAAAGTTCCTTGTTTACATGTTCATTACTCTCTACTAAACTCTTATATAAAGCATCTTTGAGAATAGGGACCCTATTTCATTCATTACTGAATCTCCCAGTAACTATCACAATAGCTGGCATGCAATACACATTAAATATCTTTCACTGAAGTAATGAAGTCTTCCTGTAAACGGTTTTTCCAACAATTCAAGTTGGTTTGAGTCAACACCACTGCCTCAACAACCTCTGTCATTCTTTCATGAGGACTCGATGAAGTAAGGGACCAAAATGCCTTTCTACACTGACTGTGATCAAACTTAGAAGCTCATTAATATATTTCCACTAAATTGTGGAATTACACCAGCTATGTTTCTTAAAATCTACACACTGCTAACTTCAACACCCTCTTCTGGCTCCCATCTAGAGCCAGCTGAGGAAAAGGTCAACATTGAGGAGAGCAAAGGAGACAGAAATTATTTGGGTCTTTGATGACATTGTTGGGCTTTGGATGAAGCACTCCTTGAACCCATTCTTCCTTGGGACTTACTGTTATGTTATTGTTTCAATCAGCAGAGGTTCTGCTACCTGCAGCCAAAGTCAACTTGATACCCTCAGCTATTTAAAAATCCCAAATAGCACATGATTTTATATTACAGGACCTAAAAACATCATTTCTCCTTTAAAGAATTGCTCCTCACTTTAGAGTTGTAATCTTTACTAGTAAGGCAGAGTGCCTAGGTAAAGATGGGTGGTGCTCTGTGAACAGCAGAAGCCTAAGATCAGCCTAGGGCTATCACTGTGAAAATATGCAAAACTGCTTTGCTTTCCCTGATACAGGCATTAAACATTGCAAGATGAAATTTTAAAAGACCCAAGTTCTTTTTAACTACCATTAAACTTTGGATTTCATTTTCTTTTCTAAAAATCAACTATTTTCAATAACAATATTTTCAATAAACAAAATATACTTTCTTCAACATATGAAGTAATCAAAAGCCAATGGGCATTTTGACCTTTAGTATAAAAACACAGCACATACTGTAAATCTGAAGCTACTAAGTCACTAAGATAAATAACTAACCCACAATTCTGTTATTAAAAAGAATTAGTTTTACTTACCAGAAAAACTAGTGATCCATCAAGTCCTAGCATCTAAAATAAACAAGTAATAATAATGTGCATTAATCCAGGATGCAACAGGATTTTCTATTCTAATTTTCCTTTCAACATCTTTAAACAGTCTTCCCCCACTACTTCCCAATACTACCTCTACCTATCATTTTCAGAGTAAAAAGATCACTGTTTATGAGAATATTTTGTGTCTCCTTTTATTCTAAATCATATGATTATACAGTCTAAAAAAATTCCACTTGGGTTTAATTCTTATATAAGATATAGAGGCAGTCAAGATTTCATGACAAAACTGTATTATTTTGTCAACTGAAGCATGAAAATACTACTTAAATTTAAATTGTTCCTTCATTATTCAGAAGTCCACAATTTCAGGTGAAACATTCCTTAAATGGAGTAAGGTTCATATCAAAAGGCCAGAAGATAAAAAAACAGCCATCAGTGTCATAATATTTTCACCACAAACAGTACATTACTTAATTTTCTCTAGAAATTAAAATTCTGATAACTGTTTTCATCAAATGTAACTACAAACTTAGTTCATACATCTAAATATGCCCAACTTTAAAATACATTTTAGGATTAAAACACCAGGATGCCTGATAGAAAAATGTTTTACTTACTCTTTCCCATGTAAGCTCTTCTGCAGCTCGGTCCCATTCTAAAGCATTCCAGTTCATGTCATCTGGAAATATAATTGCAGTTTAAAGACTGCTGATGGTACTTGAACTAAAAATAGTAAAACACACTCTTTTAACTTAGTACTTAGTAAGCTGTTGTTGAGAAGCTAAACCACATTTAAAATTTTTCCATACTAAGTATTTGCTTGTTAAGCAATAAATAAGAGTACATAACATACATATAAATAAATAACATATACAGAATAAGATGATCTTAGATTGAGATAAGTACTAAAAAGGAAATAAAACAGGGTTATATGAAAGAGAGGAATTCAATAGTTCTGAGTCAGGAATGAATCTGGTGGATTTAAGAAAAGTAAGGAGGCCAGGGGACTAGAACTTTCTGAATGACAATTAAGGAAGGGTAGAAAGGGATCAGATCATACAAGAGGAATGTGGAGTTTGGCTTTTATTTTATTCTTCAGTATAATGGAAAAACCACTGAAAGATTTAAAGGCAAGACAGTAGCGACTGGGTGCTGTGGCTCATGCCTGTAATTCCAACACTTTGGGAGGCAGAGGCAGCAGGATCGCTTGAGGCCAGCAGTTCGAGACCATCCCAGGGAACAAAGCAAGACCCCCTCTCTACAAAAAATAAAATTAAAAAAATTAGCCGGGCATGGCGGCACACACCTATAGCCCTAGCTACTCGGGAGGCCAAGGCAGGAAGATCTCCTGAGCGCAAGAATTTAAGGCTGCAGTGAGCTATGATTGTGCCACTGCACTCCAGCCTGGGTGACAGAGCAAGACCCTTTCTCAAACAAACAAATAAATAAAATAGAGACCAGACAGTAATAAGAACTATGCTGGGCAAGAACAGAAGGAGGAAGACCTGTTAGGAATTACTGCATTAGATCAAGAGAGAGAACTAACAGCAAGCACTAGGGTAGCAGCAGGCTACACTCTCGGACCCTCTGACCTCTCCCTGCAAAGGTCACTACGTAAGTCACTTCTCATCCTTCAGGTCTCAGCTCAAATAACACTTATTCTGCACTACCTTGGGAAATCTTATATAAAACAGGCTTCTCCCCATCTTCAAAGCAACCTGCACAACACTTATCACAATTATGTATTTCCTACTTCTTCACTAGACCAGAAACTCCATGAAGGCAGGGACCTGGTGTTTTGTTCACAACTATTTAATATATACCCAGTGTATAGCAGTGTGCCTAGCACAAGAAGATACTCAAGTATCAGTCATTTCAAGTGGACCCAGAGACAGTGCAGTGCTTGAAACAAAAACTCTGTGGTGGGAAGAAATAATGAGAGACACTAAGTGACTGACAGGTGCCTGGCAGATCAGTCTTGGCTCTTATTTTACATTCTGGACTTTACACTGCTAGAAAATGAGAAATTGGTTTCTTTAGGTGTTCCTGGTCTGCTGTGTATACTTTAAGAATTTTTTATTTTAAAAGTTGTAGCAACTCAATGGAAATGGAATGAGAGAAGCAAACGAATAAATCTGTATCAAATTCCTTTTTAAAAAAAGGTAGGTTCTATTTCCAACGTGAAAAAAATTTTTCTTCCTATCCATCCTATTAAAAATATCCCATGTAAAGGAGGGTTTTAAAACACAAAATGTATCCTGCTTCATAGAAAAAAAAACCTATTTATGCATATGTATATCCATAAATGCCAGTTTGCCAAAATAAAGTAAAAAGAGGTTAGAAATAGAACTTCAAAACATTAAAATTTGAGAACTTCAATCCTTTTCACCAATGCAAGTTGAGAACACATTCATAGTCCTGAAGAAAGAGTTAGGACACACAAGCAGCCGTACCCTGGGCCCCGTTATTAGCGTCTGCGGCATCTTCCACGCCAGCGTCATCTTCCTCCTCATTGTCCTCCTCCTCCTCTTCTGCCTGATCATCCTGCGCATCGGGGTTTTCCCCTACCACTGCATTTTCAGCTGGTGGGTTAGCAGGCTGATCAGCGGCAACATTTTCTGCACCATTTCCTCCTGCTGGAGCCTAAAATGACAGAAGAGCACAGAAATTTAGGTAACTTGTCTGTTTTGCTCTATTTCCAAGTCGAGTTCTCCCTGCTAAAAAAAAAAAAACCTAGCAAACACAAATCCCGCTAAAAATTTTTTACAAACCATACACACATACCTTTCAAAAACATCTTTTCTAAAGGCATCTGATTTCTGATCAACGTAGTACATAAGAGCATAAACTCACTTCACAGTGAATATTTTAGTGATTTAGTGAATAATTTAGTGATTAACATTTCACAAAACAGTACAGAAGGTGAAAATTAGAAATCTGGCTATCTTGAATACATCATTCTGTAATCCTTTTTTACAAGGTATTTATCTTTATTGACTGCCTCAGGGATAAAAATATATATTCTTTTTAAATTTATATACATACATAATTATAACTTAATTCTCTACATCAGCTAAACACTTGAGGAACTTTTTAATTTCTGCTCAGTAGATAAGACTATGCATATGGACTTGATCAGTTGCCAAATGCATCCTCCTCTGGCTCTTCCTAAGTTCTGCTACCTACCAAATGCAAAGACACAGTTGTAGTTAATTGTTAATAGCTAATTAAAACACTTGATTCCCAATGGAGTTAATGAGGAGAAGAGCTGCATTAAATGCTTCAGAATATGAGCTACAATGATAAAAGCATTAATACTAGATAAGAACAGTGTCAATTTTTATAGTCCACTGTCTATGTATGCTTTTCAAAGAAGTTGCACTCTGTAAAGAAAAAGAAATGGCAGAATGTGCTTAAATCCATCTACATACTGACAAAAACAGAAGGTCCTAAAAAGAAAAATTAAGTTGTTAATCATTTTAACTATTTTATAGGCCATTTTTTCATAAAAAAATTTTATAAAGTATAAAGTGTTTTCATATACAAGTAGCTAATCTGTGACAATTTCAGTCCCATAATTTCTCAGTAAGATACTAAAAATTACTTATTATATCCTCCTCTTCGTAATACCTCTTGCATCTTAGATGCCCTTGCTTACATTGCCCCTGCATCTAAGCATGTCATCACTCATAAAGAAAAAATAAAACTGTACAAGATTGTTATCAACAGAGTTCCAATGTTTCTACTTTTGGTAATGTTCCTACTTGGCAAGAAAGGCAAGGCATTTTACATATGAAGAAAGTGATAAACAAAGAGGTGGGGTAGCCTCCTTAATAGTTTATACAGCATATCAGAAACATATCCAGGAATTTCATATCTTAACTTCCAGGTCCCAGTTAAGCAGTTAACCCAGGCAAAGAGAATGAAAGAGCATTTTAGCATATGCCCTAATACGGCTCCTAATCTAGCTAGAAAATTAAGACACAAATTCACAATAGCATTCTTTTGATTTTTTACATCTCTGTTAATATTCACCCAAACCTTTCCATTGTTCTACTTTGTAATAGCAGAAGAATATTTAAGAGGACATGGGAATCAAAGGTTTGAATTTTAGAGGGAGACAATAATTGTCATGTACTACCCAAGTAAAATCAACTGTGAAGGTGATGAATTACCTCATTTTGGTGGTGACCAGCAGCATTGAAGGGTGGAGCAGCATGCTCCAACCAAATTGGTGCTCCCCCATGGACTATCTGCTCTCGCAACCACACTAGGCTGATGAATGCACACAGTGTGCATGTCACCACGAAACAACCCTGCAAACAATCCGCCAACAAATTTTCCCTATTTAAAAAAAATACATATAATTACTCCAAAGAACACTTAAAATTAGGAAATCAAAGGTAAGAACATTTCCTTTCACGCCAAAACCTCAGGAAAAAACAACCTCAGTAAGGTAAATCATAATTTCGGGGGTAAAACTCAGTTTCTCCAAAAGAATTATCTATAATGATGGCAAAATTCTACCTTACAAGCTCACCAATATATAAATTTATATATTTGTATTATGTACATGTTTATATTATACCGGGCATAAAATAACATCAAACCTATTAATATAGAGAAATGAGCTATCCAAAGCCTATCTTTTGAACATGGCCAAGAAACAGGAAAGCAGCAAACAAAAAAGACAAAAGCAGCCAAATGCTTGACAAAGGAAAAGCAGTAAGTTTATGTAATTTACTAAAGGTAAACAACTCTGTCTAGACCTTACTAAAAATTTCTTTATCCTTATTTCACAGACAAGTTTAAAAACTTGCTTAGCTGATACCTGAGCCCACACAAATTAACAGAATTATCAAATCAGAAAAGCAGAGAAGCGCCTCCAGATGGTCCTAATGACAACATAAAGAAATGAAGGCTGAGAGACACTCAGTGTGCCATGTGTAAGACAAGCAAGTCTATAAAACATTTCACAGAAATTTGTCACTTACAAAACAAATCAAGTTTTGATGCTAACTGCAAATATGCCAAAAATATATTAGTTTTTCAACAAATCCACAGAGGCCAGGTATGGTTCCTTTAGTAATCACACAAGAAAATACGTGGAATATTATAATAGTGAAGACCCCCTAGTTCTTTTCCTTTCTGAAGAGGCTTATCCTTCCCTAGTCCATGTCTATGATTTCAGAATAATTCAAGGATAACTCAGGTATCTTGGTAGTCTTTAGAAAATCCATTATTTTAATGGAATGACTTTCTTCCTCCATGAAAAACCTGAGGAAGGGTTAAAATGGTAGATCTCAGCCTAGTAGCTCCAAACTTCAAACTGGTATGGCCTGTAAGAAGATATTACTGTATGAAATATATCCTAAATCAAAAGGGGAATTCTAAGTACCCCCTTACTAAGAAACCCTCCAGACCATTACATTTTGATGAGCTGAGACTAAAATATCCCCTCTCTACTCCTTCCTTGCCATCAGCAATAAGAACAATAACTGCTCGTTGCAGATTTTAAACGATGACAAACTCAGCCTGGCATGGTGGCTCATGCCTGTAATCCTAACACTTTGGGAGGCTGAAGCAGGATGGTTGCTTGAGCTCAGGAGTTTGAGACCAGCCTTAGCCAAGAGTGAGACCTCGTCTCCACTAAAAAATAGAAAAATTAGCTGGGCATTGTGGCACACGCCTGTAGTCTCAGCTACTCAGGAGGCTGAGGCAGGAGGATCACTTGAGCCCAGGAGTTGGAGGTTGCAGTGAGCTACAATAATGCCACTGCATTCTACCTGGGGCAACAGAGCAAGACTCTATCTTCTTCTTTTAAAAAAAAAAAAAAGAAGAAGAAGAAGACAAAGTCTAGAGTTCTTTTCCCCAAACCTTCACTCTGGTCAGGTTTTGTTAACTGTCTAGACCAGAGGTGATGTTGCCCAAGCTCCAGAGCCCAGAAGAGAACTTTCAAGCTTCCATTCTTGCCCTTTTGGAATGCTGCCCTGAGGCCACCAAGTAAAGAAGCCCCCACTAGCCTTCTGAAAGATGACAGGCCATGTGGAGGAGAAACAAGACACCTCAGCTAAAACCATCTTAGACCATTAAGTCCCAGTAAAACATCTTAGTGTCCTACACAAGCCTAACAGATGAACGGCTCAGCTAAGCCCAACCAAAATTTCTGACCCCAAGAATTAAAAGCAAAAATGTTGTTTTAAGCCACTAAGTTTTGGGACATTCTGTTTTACACCCATAGATAGTTGATATGGTATACCTAGATATGATCCCAATTACTGAGCTATAGAACTTAGCACCTGCTAAGACATTAAGGAAACTTAAAGTAAAATTACCCCCCAAAAAAGTATTCTATAGCAAATATAAAACATTACTCAGAAAAAAAGTAGTTGAGTTACAACTGCTTTCAGAAAAACTGACTCAATTTTTAGAATTGCAAAAGGCAACATTGTTTACAAAACGAAGCCATGTGTACAATCTCTTTTCACTATTCCCACTGGGCCTCCAGTGTTCCTCTGGTGTCAATAAATAGTCTTAATGAAGGCAATTCAGGTGGCCCAAAAGCCAATCAGGTCAGAGAGAAAAGGCAAGCCACATGGCATAATATTAAATTAAGATATAGTAAAACAACTATAGTAAGCAAGCTTTTAACATCTATATTCTAATAGCCACGAGAAACATTTAAAAAATCAATTTCCAGTTCAACTGTATGTGTTAAAAATACGTTTAAATGAACTCTCAACATATGAACACAATACAGTAGTATATGTCTCAAGTTGCACAATAGCCCATTTAACAAGTCATCCCACCATTACAAAACCATCCTTTAAAACAGGTACACTGTAAAAGAAACGTCACTTACATTTATCAGTTACTTCTATAGCTATAAATAGTAGGATAAGAGAGATAAATTATTGTCCTTAGAACAGAAAAAGAATTTTTGAATTATAACAAAAATATAAAGAAAAAACCAAGCATTATCTACTTTGTGCAATCTTCACTGTCACACAGGTTCAATACTCACGTGGACAGCATGTCTAGCGGCAGTGTCAGTAGTGAGCTCACGGAGCCAGTAAACAAGCACTTGTAGATGCGGCCTATTGAAAAACAGAAAATCTAAAGTAAAGATCTCCAAAATTATAATATGGAGAATTTTTTTTTTAATCTAGAATTCCAGAATTCATTAAGTCTACTCATGAAAATACAGTTTCAGCTCTGGAAGCAGACATCTTTTTTTTAGGAGGGTATGTGCTACAATGCCACCAATGGCTACCTGACAATCAATTTTTAAAAAGCATAGATTCATATCCTCAAATAGAGAATATCTTATTCTAAATTCTTAGAATATCTTATCCCTAAATTCTGGCCATTGATGAAAAAGATGAAGTATGGGTGAATGCATTGCCACCCCCTTATCCTCTTAGTCAGAAAAGGCAGAATGGTTTTTAGTTAGAAAGGCAGAATTCTGGATGGACTGAGGTAACAGGCCACAGATTTTTAAATGGGGCACAAGAGTAAAAAGCAAAGATTTCCTTTCAAACCAGTAGTACTTGTGTATTAGTTTAAGCATTCCCTGAAGCCCTGTATTAGAAATTTTCAGTGACTTCAATGGCTATTTTCAAAAGCCAAGCCAAAATGAAAAGGTAGGTCAGGAGTGCTGCCTCATGCCTGTAATCCCAGCACTTTGGAAGACCAAGGCGGGAAGATCGTTGAAGCTAGGAGTTTGAGACCAGCCTGGGCAAAATAGTGAGACCCGTCTCTACACATAGAAAAAAACGGAAAGGTAGAGAAAGATTTTCTGTAATAGAAATTACTACTTATGTGTATAAAATACTCAAAGAATGCATGTAACAAAGTAAAACTGACAACAAAACAAATGTCTGTAGATAGGTAAATAGGTTCATAAACATTAGGCCTCCTTATCATAGAGTGCTTTGCATTCATTAAAATAATAAGGTGGCGGAACATGAAATTACATAGAAAGGCAGCCAAGGTACATGCCTAAGTTAAACATAAAAGTTACAGAATATGTATTGTGTGATGTAATTTAAACTACGTTTGTGTGTATATATATTATATATAAACAAATTAGAATAGAAATCAAGCTAATTGTGTTACTTAAATTCTCTAAATCCTTACTTATTTTTGACTATTTGATCTACTGATTTCAGAAAGGCATGTTAGTCTTCCACTATGACTGTGAATGCTTTACATATATTCGAAAGCTCTATTTTCTGATGTATAAACATTCTTTAATTTTATTTTGTCAGTGAACTATGACTTTAATTAATATGAAATATAACACTTTGTCCTATATAATGCTTTCCATTCTGACTATTGTTTCTGCTTTTTGTTGGCATTTGCTAACAAAATTGTTTTTCTATCTATTTAGGATTAACTTGTGCTGCTTTGTATTTATCTCTTTTAGTTGAACAGTTTTATATGTACACAAACTGTGAGGCTCTATCTTGTAATAGAGAAATCTAAACCCTTATGATTACAGATGTATTTACTTTCATCTGTTATTCTTTTTCTCCCAGCCCTCTGCCTTCCCTTCCTTTCTTTCCTGCCTTTGGTTGAACTTTCCAAATTTTATTTGCTGTTTCTTTCTCCCACTCCCTAGGATGAAAACTGATCATCTTATTTCTATTCTTCTAACAGTTACCCTTAAGTTTTGTTACTTTTTTTTTTTTTTTAAAGAGATAGGGTCTCACTCTATTGTCCAGGCTGTAGTGCAGTGGCGTGATCATAGCTCAGTGCAACTCCAAACTCCAAGGCTCAAGTCATCCTCCCACTCAGTCTCCCAAGTGCATGTTGAGTAGCTGGAACTACAGACACACACTACTACGCCCAGCTAATTTTTCTTATTTTTTGTAGAAATGGGGTCTCTACGTTGCCCAGGCTGGTCTCAAACTCTTGGCCTCAATTGATTCTCTTGCCCCAGCCCCCAAAAGTTCTGAGATTACAGGCATGAGCCACTGTGCCCAGCCAAGTTTTGTTACATTTTTATTGAGGTGCATTTTGTATAAATCTTAAGTGTACAGCTGGGTAAATTCTTCCTATGTTTATATCCAGGTAACTACCACCCAGATCAAGATGTTCAATGCTTCCCCTTGAGCCCCTTCCCAGTCAATAGACTCTGCAAAAAGTAATCACTATTCTGATCTCTACCATTATAAATGCATTTGACCTGTTTTTAAATTTCACATATGTGCAATCATACAATCCATACTCTTTTGTGCCTGGCTTCTTTTTCTCAAAGAAGCAAAATTTATACATGTTATTTCATGTCATCATAGTCAGCTCTTTTTCACTGCTATGTAGTATTCCACTGTATGAATAAACCACAATGTATCCATTCTACTGTTAAGAGGCATTTGATTGGTTCTAGTTTTTAACTACTAAAGCTATTGTGATCATTCTTTTAAGCATGTCCTTTAGTAGACAGAAAGCCCTCATTCCTGTAAGCTAAATTCCCAGGAATGAAAGTGCTAGATCATAAGCTATTTGTAGTATTTAGCATTCGTAGATACTGCTAGTTTTCCAAAGTGGTTATAACATACACAGTACCCTCCCTCAATATATGCATGTTCCAGATATTCTAAGCAACATTTGGCACTGTCTTTTTAATTTTAACCATTTTTCTTGTGCATTTCCCTGATTACTAATAATGCTGAGTGTTTTTTCACGTTTATTGGCTACAGTCATCCCTTGGTATCTGCAGGGAATTGGTTGCAGAACCACTCTCAGATACCAAAATCTATGGGTGCTCTAGTTTTGCAGTCAGCACTGCATAACCTCTGGATATGGGGGGGCCTACTATATTTAGGTATCTTCTTTCCAGAAACACCTGTTCAGATCTTTTGCCCACTTTCCTATTGAGTTGTCTTGCTTTTTTCTCACTGATTTATATACTCTAGATACAGGTCCTTTGTTGGATCTGTGTATTGCAAATTATCTTCTCTCACTCTGTGGGTTGCCTGTCATTCTTAAAAGTGTCTGAGGATGAACAGAAGTTCTTAATTTTAATTAAGTCTAATTCATTAATATTTTCTTATATTATCCTCCTATATTTGCTTTTAAAGTTTCTTTTTGTTTTAACTTTCGCATTCAGGCTTTTAATTCATTTCAAATTAATTTTTGTGTCAGGTTGAGGTAATGATTGTTCATTTTTTTCCATATGGCCATTCAGTTGATGCTATACCATTTACTGAAAAGACCATTTTTCCCCCACTGAACTGTAGTGGCACCTTTGTTGTTAATTGGGTAACAATGCAGGTGTGGGTCTAGTTCTGGACTCTGGTTACCCCTACATTTTAAATGCATAGCTACTCTCTATTTTTCTATCTATATCTAGAACTTATAATCTCCCCACAAATAAGACAAACAAAAAGCTATCATTTCTATCCTTCCCTCATAATTTCTCCCATTTTAAGATCATGTGGAATTTTAGTTCCAGGCTATTAATTAAGAACTACTAATTACCGTAGAATTAACAATAACTGAGATTTAGCTATAAGAAGCGTTTGTTGACTGTTGCAGTGGCTCATGCCTGTAATCCTAGCACTCTGGGAGGCAAAGGTGAGCAGATCGCTTGAGGTCAGGAGTTCGAGACCAGCCTATGCAAGAGTGAGACCCCCATCTCCACAAAAAATAGAAAACTTAGCCAGGCGTGGTGGTGTATGCCTATAGTCCCAGTTACTCAGGAGGCTGAGGTAGGAGATCACTTGAGCCCAGGAGACTGAAGTTGCAGTGAGCTAGGATGACGCCACTGCACTCTAGCCAGGGTAACAGGGTAAAACTCTGCCTTTAAAAAAAAAAAAGAAGCACTTGTTTCTTATCTTTGATTCTCACATCTTTCTCTCTCTGATGCCTTGCTCATTTAGTGAAGTATATTCTCAAACAACTTTTTCATAAGAAGTTTAAGGTGGTAAACTTTCCAAATTCTTACAGCTATTGAACCATCGATATATTGTTCTTCCATCTGAGAAGAATTTGCAGGAAGAGAATTTTAGGCTCAAAACCATGTCAAATTTCCACTGTCCTCTAGCATTTGATGCTGCTAAGTTTAAGTCTGATGCCAGTCTGATTTTCTTCACTTTGTAGGATAATCTCCAAGCATACCATCTCTACACCTCTATAACCATCACCATTCTACCCAGATCTGGAAACTTGACAATGTGTCCAGTTTATGATTCTTTTTCCTTTATCACAGTTAGCTTTCTCTTTCAATCTAAAAGAGGTCAATCATTTCCTCATCTCCATTTTCTCTTTTACCTTGTGGAACTACTTATTAGACAGATATTGAAACAACTGGACCTAGCCTCCATCTCACAATATTTTTTCCTCATACGTGCAATGACTTGTCCCTCTGAGTTACATGCTAGAACTCCTTGGCTTAACCTCCTAGCTCACTAATTCACTCTTCAATAGTACCTATATTCTGCTATTTGGTGTATCTCCCAAGATTCTCATTTCCACAGGTGATCAAGCTTATTTTATCTTATTTTAAAGAGACATGAGGATATTAATTATACTAATTCAAAAATCTTGTTTAACTCTGAGGAATCATATCTATATACTCTGCCATCCATGTACTATCTACTTCTCTACATGTCTTTAAGAACAAAGAACCCAAAAGGGATCACCTAAGAGGGTTGGTTAGTATACCAATCTCCCAGACAGCCTCCTGTATCTGAAAGATGAGCCTTCCAATTATTCAGGACCATTAGATATGTGAGTATTTTGTAAACGGGGGAGGAGAAATCCCCAAAGAATGCATATCTTACAGTCTTTGAAAGCTCTAGTATACTTCAAAGAATAAAATGTGAGTTTCTTCTAATTATGGTTTGATTTTGCTTTTTCAATTCTTTCATGAACTTTCATTATTAGCCTCTGTTACACTGTTTTCCTTTCCCACATTCATTAAAAAAACTGACCTATTAAAAAACTCATTCTTGGTTCAGACAAATGTTTTCTAGATGAGGTTTTCCTAATATAGGATATTAAAATATCAAATAATTAAACATCATTCAAACAATAATATGGTGCAATATTACTTTATAATATTAAATAGTTACACAATGTTTAAATAACTACAACCAGAGGCATGAATACTTACATGCTGTAAGAGGAACAACTCCCAACCATGCAAAGGCCACAAGTGTATAATGAAACCAATATCTTATTGCAGTACCAATACTTGTAACCAGTCCAGCAAATATGTCTTGAATTGGAAGCCGTGAAGGCATATCTGGAGAATATACTATAAGAGGAAAAAAGTACATATAATTTCATGAAGATTTAAAAATAGCTTAACTCATAAATATAAAATAGGCATGAATTAAACTTTTAATACTTGAATTATGCTTAATTTTTTTCCTATAAAAACAATGAATCAAGTAGTTACAATATTACATTTACCCAAGAAATCATTTATGAGGCAAATCACATGTGAAATGTGAGAATTAATCCTAAAATAGGACTCTGAGCAGGAAAAAAGATTACTTCACATCCTTCACTCAGCCACGAACTTCATACCACATTCATTTACACATATTTTAGCATTCAAACAGTATAATTATCTGGTTTCTCAAATGTATTATAAAAGATCAGATAAAGCAAACAGGAGCAAAAGATGGAGCTGATGGCACGTCATCAAAAAAGAACTCCCCCCCAAATATAAGCATTAGACACAGCACTCAAAAAGCACAAATAATCTGCAGCAGAGCCATTTCACGTGGGAGCAAACAACCCAATGACATTTGTCAGCCACCCTCCAAATTTTAGTATAATATTTAAAATTTCAAATGATTAATTCAGATCTTCCCACTGCTCTGCAAAATGTGGTTAGTTCAACACATTTAGAAAAAGAAAGGTTCTACCAAATTTTAGAAAGATTCCCTTCTAAAATGGTTCCAGTAAAAACTAATGCTTATTAAAAAACTCCACCATAAGTAACTCAGAAAGAACATGTAGGAAGAACAACTCTTTCTCCAGGGAAGCCTAAACAAGGAATTATGATATATAAGGTTTTAAAACTAATGATCTAAAATTATGATATATAAGGTTTTAAAACTAATGAACAGTTCATGAACACTGTCATAAACTGTTCACACCTATAAACAATAAACAATTAACAAATGGCAACTTTTTACAACACACCTACAGATCACTGACTTCAAAGGATATTAAGGATATAAGAGCAAGTAATTAAACCAGTAATAAAGAGTTTTTGAGAAAGATGAAGGAAACACATGTCAAATGAAAACTAAAATATACAAAACAAGCTCTTATTGGCCTCAAAGTAAAAGCCCACATGAGTATTTCATATCAACTGCACTTCATAAAGATACTCAACTATTTAGTCTTAGTCTTAACAAGCTATAGAGCTTTTCTGTGCTACAGAAATTAAAGACCACAAAACAACAGAATTGACATTTTTTGATGGTGATGAATGTAGAGCTCCAAAAGTGAAAATGTAATAATTTTAATCATTTATATTCATCAACTAAAAAGTGAAACTAACACTCATTTACAGCATTTACACTGAGCAGCTCAAGGTGCTTTCAAAAAAGAACTAAAATACAAGAATACCTTTGTGGGGGGAAGGCAA
>CM052439.1:170492017-170516378 GCA_028533085.1 Varecia variegata
C
This sequence comes from Varecia variegata, assembly GCA_028533085.1. NCBI lineage: Eukaryota > Metazoa > Chordata > Mammalia > Primates > Lemuridae > Varecia > Varecia variegata. The sequence continues at coordinate 170,492,019 of CM052439.1, forward strand.
CAAGAAAATGCAGTGAAAACTTCTAAAGAACTTACTTGGTGTGAAAGCAAATCTGTGCTTGCATAATTCACAGTATTCTTTTCGACTGTGTTTCAGCCACTGAACTAAGCTGTAATTACAAATACATTGATAAGTATAGTTTTAACAACAAAGAAATATTAAGGTTTCATTGGAAACTAATGTTCTGCTTTTATTAGAACTTTATGTATCACAGAGCTTTTGCAATTTCAAATTTAGAATATTCTTAACTTTTTATAACTGATTTCTAAGTACAGAACTACAACAGCTAAAGATAAAAACAATATGTATTTCTACTATTAAAAAGATTCAATTAATCTAAGTTGTAATCTCCTCAAAGCTAAATGAATATGAAAGAATTTCCAAGCATTAACATTAGTTCCAATACTGGTCTGATAATAATGATGCCTGATAGCTAGGTCTGAATCCTGATTCTGCCATTAACTGTGTGGCCATTAGCTGTATGGCCTAGGACAAGTTATTTAACCTTTCTATGCTTCAGTTTCCTCATCTGCATAATAATGCTCCACCTCATAGTTTTCTTGTAAGGATTAAATGAGTTAAGATGTGTAAAGCATTGAGAAAAGTTCTTGGCACAAAGCACTTCATAAACATAAGCCATTATTAATTATGCCAATAAAAACTGGAAAACCGTAACACTTCCAATGGACAAAATAAGCTCTCCATGGTAGAAATAAACAAAAGGGTACTTACATGCACCTGGCAGACAGTGTATCAAAGTAATAGGCATGGTATTAAGAATTATGGAAAAATTATTTTCCAAATATCTGAATTTTTACAATAAAAGTTTTAAAAATAACTAATTATAGATAAAATTCATTGAAATGATCCCTCTTTTTGACAAAACTGAAGCTCAGACTTAAAACAATTTTCTAAAAGTATGACTTCATGTTGTATGCCTGTATCAAAACATCACATGTACCCTAAAGATATACAACTATTATGTATTCATAATAATTTAAAAAAATACAAATATGACTTACCATTCTTGATGTATAAACTTAATACTGCCAGTACATACACAAGGATGATAAAGAGGTTTCTCAGGTGTTCCTTCCGACCGACACACTCTACATATGTCTGTTAATGAAAAATAAAAATTGAATTTCCTTTGGTTATAACTTTTATGACAACAGACAACCAAAAACTTAAATATTGCATGCTAAAGCAAGAATCTACCACTTGGCAAAACATTAATCAATAGCTGGGAAAACTGAAAATTGTGATTAAGATGATATTCAAGTATATTACCTGAAACTAAAAACTTTCTTAAATAGACCACACAAGGTGGCTCAAGTCTATAATCTCTAGCACTTTGGGAGGCGAGGCAGGAGGATCGCTCGAGGCCAGGAGTTCAAGATCAGCCTGAACAAATTAGGGAGACCCCCGTCTATAGTTTTTTAAAAATTACCGCAGGGTGGTAGCATGCACTTGTAGTCCCAGCTACTTGGGAAGATGAGGCAGGAGGATCTCCTGAGCTCAGGAGTTTGAGGTTGCAGTGAGCTATGATGACGTCAGTGTACTCTAGCCCAGGCTATAGAGTGACAGCCTGTCTTTAAAAAAAATAAAAAATAAATAAAATCCTAAATAATGTATCAAAAGATAAGTCGTTCCTTTGAACGAGAGCTCTGTAAATAAATCCTAGTTGAAAATACCAGGAACAGTTGGTTTTATTTAAAACTGCACTCTCCTATAACTAACAAATACTTAACAGAAATATGCAAAACCAAGTCACCATTGTGTGTGTGTGTGTGTGTGCGTGTGCATGTGTGCGTGTGTGTTTTAGTATAAGGTCTCGCTCAGTCGCCCAGGTGGCAGTGCGGCGGTCCCTATCATAGCACTCCGCAGCACCAAACTCCCAGGTTCAAGCAATCCTCCTGCCTCGGCATCCCAGAGCGCTGGGATTACAGGCGCAAGCCACCACGGCCCGCCAGTGTCCTAACAGTTTTAAACTCCAGCCCTAACAGGTTAACAGTTAAAAGTCCTAACAGTTTAAACCCCACAAAAACACATTAGAGAAGTTAACGTTGTAACGGTAGCAGGCGGGCACAATAAACACCCCTTTCGCATCACGTCCCCATTAAAGAGCCAGAGCTAGAAAGCCACAGCTGCGCGCATGCGCATAGGCGTGCGCACGTACTCGCTCGCGCTCAGAATTCGGAAGCAGAGAACACCCAAAAGCCACGAAGGCGCCAGACCACAGAGAGGTGAGCCAGAGGCTGCGTTAAGCAGAAGGGACAGGAGCCCAGGGCTGAAGGGTTCGCCGCCAGAGGATTGCAGCCTGTCCCTCACGCCCAGCACCAAGCAGTGCTAGGGCCACATCTGTCTTCCTGCCTGGAGTGGCCCGCAGTGGCCTGTGATGCAGCACCACGGAGGATCCCAAGGAACCCCTAATGATCCTTCACCCTGGCAACTGACCCTTTGCACTCTCACTCCCTGGCTCCTTAAAGCTTCTTACAACTTTTATTTAAGTGGTCTTCTCAGGTACCCATTAGAGTCAATTGCCAATCCCAAGTGGCCAAGGGGGGCCGAGGGGATGGGCAGTGTGCACAAGGGACAGCGACTTAATACAGGCTTTTGACCTGCTCTCTTACAGGGAATTCCTCATTAATGGGAAATAACTGCAATCCTGACCCCTATCACTAATGGACTTAAGGGATCTGACTGCCTAACTGTCTGGCTGCCCAATTTCTGGTGGCTCAATGCCACTTGTCTAAACTAAAGGATTCCAAGCACTCAGTGACGCCTACTGGACTGGTCAGCATGGTAGTCTCCCTGGTTATCAATTAACTAGGCAAATCTCTCCATCAACATAGAAAAGCCACACAGCACCCCCACCCATGGAAGAACGATCAATGATCAATCAATCCTGTCCCCAGTGGAGCCAGGGGAGGTTGCCCATATTGAGTCAAATGAAGCACAGATTCCACTGCAGGTGCCTTTCAATTTCAGCTTTGGAACCAGACCTTCCCCTACCACCATCCAAAGGACTTTGGTTTCCCAGAATCTGCCAGTGGATCAGCATCGTCACCGTTTACGGTCAGAATTACATGAGACCTTAACCTCTTTAAACCTCCCACTTTCACCTTCATCTTTAATTAATGAAAACATCCTTGGCAAAAGCTTTCATTCTGATCTGTCTTACACTGGCCCAAGATTTGACCTCTAGCTACACAATATTGACACCCCCATTGTCCTGCTTAATCAGCCTCCTCAAAGTTCCGACATAAACAAAATAGAACCAATCTCCCATTCCATGATTCCCACCAGCGGTATCCAGGTAGCCCGCACCCTATTTGAACACTGTAATTTTCTCCCAGGGTGCACTTCCATCCCAGAGAAACAGCTAAGAGCTCATAAGGTGCCCAGAGGCAAGGAGTGGAAAATTCCTCAGGGTGGACCTTGAGTAGAGCCTAAGATCCAAGTACAAACACTTTATTAATATCTGCACCAAATTCAGTTCACGGCATTGAAACTGGGATTATCATGGCTGCCAGCACCAGACTTGCCCTGCAATACATCTTCCTTAAAAGGATTTAAAGTACACTCATTTCAATTACAGGGCCTTAAAAGAGTCCTGTTTTTTTTTTTTTTTTGTTTTTGTTTTGTTTTTTATCATCATTGCCCTCCCAGTTTCAGTTTCACAGTTGGTAACTTGTACACCTGCTGCCTTCCTTGGATGGGGTATTACTCTATCAGGATCTCTCTGCAGAACTAACTGAACAGAACCGAGATTCCTCATCACCTGGATTCCCAGTCACCGTGGTCACCAAGGTAGACACTGCAACTGTCATCTAAAAGTGCCATAGGGCTGTGCAATTGCTCTAGGTTACCTAGAATCACCAAGACCGCTGGTCACTGTGGAAGCGTATTAGCCCTAGAATCACCAGTTATCTAGGTAGCTTAATGCACATCCAAAGCCATTCACAACATCACTGTAGAGTACTTGGATGCCCGTGGATTAACTTTTGAGATAACAAGTGCTACTGTACGGTCTACCAGGCAGGATGGGTGCGAGTGCAGACGGGCAGACATAGGGTCCAATCTCCCCAGCCTGCCCTCCACTGCAGAAATAGGAAGTAGAACATAGCAGCTACAGCCTGGCAAAGGGACACCATGCAGATGGGGACAGCAGGCACACAGCCACACTCACATGAACAAGAGTTGCCACATCGCCCTCCAGGAACAAGGTGACTGGTTGGCCACTGAACATGGACTGAGGTAGGACAAGGATAGCCCTTACTGGCACACCGCTGCCTGTGAGATGCAAGGACAGTAGGAGGAGCGATATCCATGTGGATATAGCTGGTTGGTAGTTTGGTGGGCTTACCCCACGATGCAGACCTCCCCCACGTAGGCCCCCTAGGAGACCAAGTGCCCTGTGGCCTGAGAAAGCTGCAGAGGAGAGCAAAGCAGCAGCAAACTCCAGGGAGCACTCTCCCATAATAAGCAATGCTCACTCACTCCAAGGATCCAAGGGGTTGGCCAGCAGGCAAGTGACAGAACTCGGGGAAAGGGGATATGGGAGGCAGAGATACCAGATCTCTCCACTTAGAGATGGAGACACACATGCATTAACCTGGACACCGATTTTTCAGAAGATCTCCACCCTTCTGAACAACAAAACCAACAAACACAATACTAAACAAATACAACTCTAAAATCAAGCCCTGGGGCTCTTCTCGGCCTAGAGTAGAGAACTGGGATCCCTGGGGTCCAGAGTTGCTCACTCAGAGATTGCAAGTTCAAAACCATTTTCATAATAACACTAAGACTTTCTTTTTTACTCTCACTGTCTTGCCACTTTATAGTGGTGTTCTCTAGAGACTATATGAGACAAAAGAATGAATGCAGGCACAGATGGGGAAAAAATCCAGCTGCTTCCCATTAAACCAAACATTAAAGAGATTTGCAAATATAAAATATATCCACTTTCTCACCAATTTTGGGGGTTTGGAATATAGTTATTTTCATGAAAAAAGTGTTTATAATAACACACAATGAGTGTGTTACTATTTTTAAGTGAAATAAATATTTCCAAAATTGTTCTTCAAAGAGTTTTTCAAGAGGAAGAACAAGTGCATTAATCCATTTGTTACTTTAAATAGTCTTGATTATATGAAAACAATGGCAGACCAGGTCTCTAGTGGGAAAAAAACATCCATTCCCAAGCAGTAATTAGTAACTTTTAAAAATCTTCCTTTTTACCTATTTTCACATTTAGCCAACTGTATAATGAAATACAAATAACCCATTTGGGTAAATATGCATTCTCTATTGCTATAGGCTTTTAAGTCAAAATATGTTTTATAAACTATTAAAATATGATCATTTATTTAATAAAGCATTATTTTCATTAACAACCTTACACAGACGTGATAGAAGAATAAAAATCTTTAAGTTATTGTAGTGTCCACCCCCCCCATTGGGTCTTAGGAGAAAAAGGAAGATAAAGGAAAGGAAAATTAATTTTGTCCTATCTCCTCAAAATAAATCCAAATGATGTTTGATGTTTTCTTAGTCTCAAAATTAACCTTAATTAACTGGCATTTGATCTTTCATGTCTTTTAATTCCTATTTGGTATAATGTACTTAGGACCTTTAATGAAGGCATTTATAAAGACTACAGACATTCCCTCAAAAAGTATCAAAAAACCACAAAAATTTTGATTGACAGTGAAAACTACCCTTTATTTAGTGCCTAGCATCTTTAGACAGTTTTAAGCACTCTGAATGCATTATTTCATTGAATCCTAATACTCATAGTTTGGGAAACTGGGGTTGAAAGGGATAGGGTAAGATAACACATCTAAGATAACATAGAACTCAATAGAAAACAGTATGCGAGCGATCTGGGATATTAGTGAATTGTCACATCCAAAATCTGATTCCACTGCAGTTACTGAGACCCAGGTAAATTATCAAGCAAGTGAGGAGATGTGGACTAAAAACTTAACTCCCAGTTCCAAAAGAGTACTCCATTTGACCTTATCATACTTCCTCCCCAACTACCTTCATCATGTGATCAAGTTATATTGATGTTTTATTTTTTCATAATGCCAATATTCTAGTTATCTTTACTATTTGTTCCTCCAACTTTATTATATTCTCCCACTTGTACAGTAGAGTGCTCACTCTAGTAAAACACATTATATTAATGAACTATAAGGATAAAAAGAACCTAAATAGCCCTCTCTGTCTTCTCTGCGCTGGGAGCAGTTCTCCTGCCACAGCCCCTCACCCCTTGAAAATGTATGCCTACTCAAAGTTCATCTCTACCCCGTCTTTGGTCAAGAGCACCTCTCAGCTGCTGAGTCGACCACTCTCTGTAGTGGTGCTGAAACGACCAGAAACTCTGACAGATGAGAACCTCAGGATCCTGGCAGTCTCACGTCCCCTGACCTCACTTGTCCCTAGCCACAGCTTCCAGACCAGCGACATTTCAAGGGACATTGACACAGCAGCCAAGTTCATTGGGGCTGGGGCTGCCACAGTTGGGGTGGCTGGCTCTGAGGCTGGGATTGGGACTGTGTTTGGGAGCCTCATCATTGGTTACGCCAGGAACCCTTCTCTGAAGCAACAGCTCTTCTCCTACGCCATTCTGGGCTTTGCCCTCTCAGAGGCCATGGGGCTCTTTTGCCTGATGGTGGCCTTTCTCATCCTCTTCGCCATGTGAAGAAGCCGTCTCCACCTCCCATAGTTCTTTCTCCCGTGTCTTGTCTGCCCTGTGTGTTCCTTTTCCTATACCTCCCCAGGCAGCCTGGGGAAAGTGGTTGGCTCAGGGTTTGACAGAGGAAAGGTAAATAAATACTGTATTAATAAGAAAAAAAAAAAAAAAGAACTAAATAGTATGGCAGCTAATTAAAAAGTAGTTTTATGACTAGCCAAGTTGAATATTTCTACACATTTTACCAAGTTCTATTTCTTTAAGAATTATCCATTCAAGTTCCTTGTCCAGCTTACTAATTTGGGTCTTAACAATGTTAAACAAACAAAAAAAAAGGGAAAAAATCTGAACACATACTCCACACCAAAGGAAGAATACAAATAAAACAAATGTTGAAGTCATTCAGGAAATGCAAATTAAAATCACAATAAAATGGTGATGCATGTGAAACAATGTGTACTTAATGCTAAGTTACATAATTAAAAATAGCCAAAATAGCAAATTTTGTTATGTATACTTTACCACAATAACTTTTTAAAAAAAATCATAGCAAGATACCACTACACACCTATGAAAATGGCAAAAACGAAAAAAAAATACCTTTACCATACAACCCAGCAATCCTACTCATAGGTATTCAACCCAGTAAAATTAAAACTTACAATCACATGAAAACCTATGTGAATATGTATAATGGTTTCATTCATAATTCCCCAAAACTGAAAACAACCAACGAAAGAATTCCACAACTGGGTAACAGACAAAGTATGGTACATCCCTATAACAGAATACTAAGCAATAAAAAGAAATTAACTACTAATACATGCAATAATATGGATAAATCTCAAACTCGTTTTAATAAGTTAAAAGAAGCCAGACTCAAAGGCTACATACTATATGATTCTATTTATATTTTTATCTCTCCAGGTTACTATCATTATTAAATTAACAGTTCACCTGTACTGCTGGTCCTGGAAGCCTGAACACTGCATTTTCTGGCCTCCTTGCTGAGTTAGATTCTGTCAATGAAAAGCACTTCTGTGAGATCAGAAGAAGGAGAAAGGGCAAAACCATTTTCTACTTCGGGCTCTAAAACCCAGCAGTGGCAGCTAACTGTAGGTACTGGGGACTCCTGCAGCAGTTACAGAACCACCATCATGGTGGTGATTCTGCCAGCAGCAGTGGGCAACTTCCAGCTTCAGCAGCATAGGCAATGACTCAAACAGTTTCAGCAAAAGTGAGCCAGATATCAATGTGTCTGTCTCCTCTCAGCTCCATTTTTTTTTTTTTTTTGGCACGTAAGCTTTGTCAGTAGAGGGTGCTGGAGGGACATCCTAGAGGCAAGTGGAAGAGGGCATTCTTCCTCCTGCAGTCAGTAGGTTTGTTTTAATGACCACCTTCCTTCTTCCCACAGCCCTACTGATGAGGACCCAGCACACTCCAGGCCTTGCACAGGTACACACAATGATATCCCAACTTCCTCTGCGTGCCCACCCATCAACCTTGGCTCACCTGCACCCTGGAGGGTTGTTTCTTGCTCCCACAAAAAAGTACTATACCACTCTGCATTCCACTAGCAGTATATGAAAATTCCAGTTGCTTCACATCCTCACCAATACTTGGTATGGTCAGTTTTTATATTATCATTTTAGCTACTTCAATAAGTATGTAGTGATATCTCATTGTAGTTTTAATTTTTAAAGCTTTATGCAGACATAATTTGTATATCATAAAGTTTGCCAACTTAAAGTGTACAAGTCAATGGTTTTGAGTGTATTTACAGAGTTGCGCAACCATCACCATAATCTACTTTGAGAACACCTTCATCATCCCAAAAAGAAATCTCATAACTATTGGCATTCACTCTTCATTCCATCTGCTATCCCCAGCCCCAGGCAACCACTAGTCTACTTTCTCTCTCTATAGATTTGCCTATTCTGGACATTTCATACAAATTGGACCATATTAAAAAAAATGTGATCTTTCATGACTGGCTTCTTTCACTTATCCTAATGTTTATGAGGTTCATCCAATATGTAACATGTATCAGTACTTCATTCCTTTGTATTGTTGAATAATATTCCATTTTATGGATAGACCACATTTATCCATTCATCAGTTGATAGACACTGGGTTGTTTCTACTGTTTGGCCAGTATGAATAATGCTGCTATGAACAGTCACATACAATTTTTTGTGTGAATGCATGTATTTTGAATTCTCTTGGGTATATACCTAGAGATGGAACTGCTGGGTCATATGGTTACTCAGTTTAATTTTTAACTACCAAAATCGGTCGTACCATTTTACATTCCCAATCAGCAACAACTGAAGTTTCCAATTTCTCCACAATACTGACCAACACTTATTATTTGTCCCTTGTCATTATAGGCATTCTAGTGCGTGTGAAGTGGTATCTCATTATGATTTTGACTTGCATTTACCTAATGATTAATGATGCTCAGCATGTTTTCATGTGCTTAATAGCCATGTGCATATATTCTCTGGCTAAGTGTCTATCCAAATCTTTGGATCATTTTTTATACTGGGTTATTTGCTTTCTTACTAAGTTTTGGGAGTTTTCTACGTACTCTAAGTCCTTTACTAGAAATGTTTTACAAAAATTTTCTGTGGACTGTTTTCATTCTCTTAACAGTGTCTTTCAAATTTTAAAAGAAGTTCATTATCTTGATGCCATCCAATTTATCAACTTCTTCCTTTACACATGATGCTTTTGGTGCCATACCTAAGAAATCTTTGCCTAAGCCAAGATTACAAAGAATTTCTCCTATATTTTCTTCTAGAAGATTCATAGCTTTAGGTTTTTCAGTTAGAGCTAACATCTTTTTGAGTTGTTTTTAGTATATAGCACAGGTTATAGCTCAAAGTTCATTTTTTTTTTTTGCCTATGGATATTCAATTATTTCAACATCATTTACTGAAAAACTGTATTTTCTCCATGGAATTGCTTTTGCACTTTTGTCAAAAACCAACTGTCCACATATGCATGGGTCTATTTCTGAACTCTCTTATCTCATACTATCAAACCAATGTATTTAAACAGTTGATTTAATTTTTAAAAGTTAATTGCCATGTTTTCACATACAACATTGATTAAGAACCTACCACTTGTTAAGTTTTGGCATAATATCAAAGAAGAACATACAAAATTATCTGAAAATAAGACTCATCTTTCAAATCATGTATCTGTATGAAGCCAAATTTTCATGTACCTTAACCAAAACATATGGTAACAGAGTAATTGCAAAGGCAGAGATGAGAATCCAACTGTCTTCTAATAATCCAGACATAAGAGAGATATGCAAAAATTTAAAACAATGCTACACTTCTCACTACAGATTTTTGTCTTGAGAAATATACTTATTTATAAAGTTATTTTTGTAAACAAAAATCCTTAAGGTCCTCAATTTTAAGAGTGCAAAGGGGCCCTGAGGCCAAACTTTGAGAACCATTGCTCTGTATCAATGGTCTTGAAACTCTTCCATTCAATAGAATTGTCTCTAGGCACTTTGCAATGTCTTAGGGAAATGAAATTTATAAAAGAAACATTGTTGGCATAGGTCCTAGGTACATGGTAGGTACATATTCAATATTTGGTAAATAGAGAAGAAAGCAAAAATGCCATGGAATCTCCAAACCTTCTATCTCAAAGTGTTAGAATGGCATGCTAAAAAAGGTAAATTCTACTGTGTGTAAATTCTATTTTATTAACCTGATTCCATCTTTAAAGAATACACCATAAGGTGGGAGAAGGGAAGAAAAAAGACAAAAAAGTAAAAAGGATATTATTAACAAAATGAAGTTGAGTTATAAGAATAAGTCTACAGGGAATGCTTCGATGTCTTCCAAGCCTTCAAGAACTCAGTTTCTATTATGGGCTGAATTGTGTGTCCCCCACTTACCCCAAAATTCATATGTTGAAGCTCTAACCTCTAGTACCTCAGAATATATTTGGAGACAGGGCCCTTAAAGAGGTGATTAAATTAAAGTGGGGTCCTGAGAGCAGGCCCTACTCCAATATGACTGATGTCCTTAAAAGAAGATAATGATTGGGACATAGACACAGAGACCGCGTGAAGACATAGGGAGAAGACAACCACATACAAAGTCAAGGAGAGAGGCCTCAGAAGAAACAAACCCCGTCAACACCTTGATCTCAGACTTCTAGCCTCCAGAACTGTGAGAAAATGAATTTCTGTTGTTTAAGCACTCAGCCTGTGATACTTTTTGTTATGGTAGCCCTTGCAAACTAGAACATCTAAAACTGGACTTATCTCTTCCCATTCCCAGTTAATGAAAAACTCTAAAAATCAATCACTTTTAACTCTTCCTCTCTTAATCACCTCATCAACAACTATGGTCTATTAATTTTCCTCATACTTCGGTCTGTTTCTTCTTTCCCATTCTTTCCATTCCCACTGCCTTAATTTAAACTCCTATAATATCTTACCTACCCTCCTGCAATAGCATTCTAAAATATAGTCTCAATTAAGAAGCTTTCCCTTGGGATCTTACTTCCTGTTCCCTTTTTAAGAACTCTTTCCATTCTGTCTGTATTACACTAAAAATAAGTGATATTTGTGTCCTTACAGGAGAGAAATAAAACCCACTAACATACTTCTGGTCTGGAAGAAATAGGAAGTAGGTATCTGGAAGAGGATAGCCCAGCATTAATCACTTACAGCATTTCAACCTAAGTATTCTAGTTCAACAATGTAGCAGGTATCTTTTGGAATGTTTGCCCAGCTCAAGAATAGACACAGCCACTCATGAGTTTTTTTCTTACACTACCTTTTCCCACCACTATCCAGCTACCTGTTCAAGGGCAGGCACTTGACTCAAGATGAGCCAATTAGATTAGCTCCCAGAAATTTAGGTTTAAGAGTCAATCAGGCAAGAAGAGTCTCCCTTAGTATCTGTGGGGGACTGATTTCAGGACCCCTGCAGATACAAAAATCTACACTTGCTTAAGTCTCTTATATAAAATGACACAGTATTTGCATATAACCTATTCACATCCTCCTGTATACAGGTGACCCTTGAACAACTCGAAGTTTAGGGACACCAACCCTTCACACAATTGAAAATCCACATATAACTTTGGACTCCCCAAAACTATTATACTAATAGCCTAATATTGACCCTACCAATAACAAAAACAGCCAATTGACACATATTTTGTGTGTCATACATATTATATACTGTGTTCTTACAATAAAGCTAAAGAAAATGTTATTAAGAAAATCAGTACTGTACTGTATTTATTGATACCGTAAGTTTGTCTGTTTAAAAGATGAACTGTCTGAAATGGTGGGCAACCAAAGCTGCAAACCTCAATCTATGACACATATCAAGTAATTCAACTTTTTCTTGTAATGTCATGACTTTTCTCTGTTTCTTGGGAGCACTTCCAGCATCACTAGGGGCACTTCATATGGGTCCCATGGTGTTATTGAAGGTTTATGGTATTGCACTAAACATGATGAAAAACACACAAGAACCCCAAGAGATCACCTTTTACTGTAATACGTAATTTACTGGTGAGATGAACTGCTCACATAGAGATGATTAGTGCCACAACGTATTTTAAGGGGATACTCACAACGCTTTAGCTCACCACAATAGCAACAGGAGGTGGCTACAAAATTACTACAGTAGTACAGTACACATTACAGTTAATTGTTATACAGTTGAAATTTAACACTGCATCTTTATGTTTGGTGTCATGTATGGTCTCTGTGTTTGTGAGTTTTGATAAATTTTAACTTTTTAGGATAGTTTTATATATATTATGGTAGCAAATGACAAAATAAACAAGTATCTACATTAATTTTATGCATTCATGACATACCTTTTTCTTAATTTTTTTTTTTTATAGTTCTAGGCGGGGGTCACCTACAAGTTTTTTCAAATTGCAAATCTCCAAAAAATTTTCCAATGCATATATTGAAAAAAATCCATGCATAATTGGACCTAGGCAGTTCAAATCCATGTTGCTCAAGGGTCAATTATACTTTGAAGCATAACTATACTACTTATAATACTTAATACAATGTAAATGCTATGTAAATAATTGTTATACTGTATTGTTTACAGAATAACGAGAAAAGTCTATACATGTTCAATATAGACACAACCATTCCTTTTTTTTTCCCCTGAGTATTTTCCATCCAATACTTGGATTGGATTGATAGGTTGGATGAATCCAAGGATACAGAGGGCCAACTGTATATTCAGTAATGAGTGAAGAGACAATTTATGTCTTACCTCTGCTCAAAACCCTCCCATAGCTCCCTATCTCAATAAAGTAAAAGTCAAGGGAAGTCTTAAATGCTCATGCCCCACTGGCCCCATGATATCTGTGACCTCATATTATACTTACTCTTCCCCCAACTCATTTACCCCATTGCAGCTATGCTGCTTTCCTGGTTATTTCTTGAATACTCTAGGTACGCTCCTATCTCAGAGAGACTTCACATAGGCTATATTCCCTCTGCCTAGAATGCTGTGCCCACTGAGCATTTGCATGGCTAACTCCTCCTTCTCCTTTGCTCCTCAGCACTTTACTTTCACTGCTATATTTAAAACTGCAAGCCTTGCCCTCATGTCCTGGCACTCTTATTCCCTCCCAATTTACAGTTCTCTATAGCATTTATAAACATCCAGTTATGCCATATGATTTATTACATTTTTTTTTTTGTTTTCTCTTCTTCCCCTATCAAGCTAACAATTAGAACATAAGCTCTATGAAAGAAGAGACTATTTTGTTCCCTGCCTAGCCCAATTACATAAAATAATGCCTGGCTCTTAATACGTGCTCAATAAACATTTGTGAAATAAATGCACATTTGCTTGGTCACAAGCATGTCAAAGCAAAGAAAGTTGATCTGTGGTAAGAAGAATGAAGCAGATATGTATAGAAACAGAGATGAAAGACCATATAGTTCTAGAAAGAGGGTAACTAGATGTTGATGCTGCCAACTTCTCATCCTTTTAACTCACTTCTTCCAAAATTAAGTTCCCTCAAGTTTTTCCCATAGTGGATTTAGGACATGATCAACTGCAATACATTTCAGCTTCATACCTTTCAAAGGAATATGTTCCATAAAGCATAACAATTGCCGTGGTATCCCATAAAAAAATTACTGGGAAGATTTTGTATTATGTTTGCTAATGTAAATGGTAATTTACCAAAGTGGAAAAAAAATCAGCTTTATGTATCACTGAGCTTAAATGTGAGCATTCTACTATGGCAAAATGTTTTTTTTTTTTTTGAGACAGAGTCCAGCTCTGTTCCCTAGGCTAGAGTGCCGTGGCCTCAGCCTAGCTCACAGCAACCTCAAACTCCTGGCCTTAAGCAATCCTTCTGCCTCAGCCTCCTGAGTAGCTGGGACTACAGGCATGTGCCACCATGCCTGGCTAATTTTTTTTAATTATATAAAAATATATATATTTTTAGCTGTCCAGATAATTTCTTTCTATTTTTTAATAGAGACGGGGGTCTCACTCTTGCTCAGGGTGATCTCAAACTCCTGAGCTCGAGCGATACTCCCACCTCGGCTTCCCAGAGTGCTAGGATTACAGGCGTGAGCCACTGCGCCCGGCCAAAGTTAACCTTTTAACCAATTCTCCCAATAATATCTTAATGAGAGTTTCACACATCAATACTTGCGTGCAACACCTATTCCAATATTGCAGTGCTTTTCCTTTAAAAACATGTTTATCCTTGAGCAAATGACAGATTTTTTTCTCAAACTGAGAAATCTCAGTGCTTTACAGGATCAGAGTACTAGTCCATAAAAATGGGGAGGCTGCACATCTAAGGTCTCCTCCTGCTCTGAAGTTTAAAGATTTGATGACAGATAGTTTACATAACACACCTGCACTCATACAAATTACATAAAAACAGTAAGAAGAGTTTACCCATCGCTTGCATTATGAGAATGGATTATAAACCTATAGATTTTATAAAAATACAATTTAACACACTAAACCCTTTAGAGATCTGTAAAATCTAGAAAACATTTATTATGAAAGGGAAAAAAAATCACAGAATTCAGTATTGTTTCCTACAAATACAAAACATTCTGGCCATTATATATGGTATCACTAGATGAAAGCAACATGTTATTTTTAAAAAGGAGAGAAGAGTTATATTCTATTTGCATGGTCTGTATTTTAGTAACAATCTCTTTGCTCAGAATATTAAAATATTTTTTCTAAAAAACAGAAAAGCAAACCACAAGATTAACAGTATTTTCAACAGTGGGTGATAAAAAGATTTTTTAAAATTTAATTTTCTTTGTGTTTAGACATATTTTCCAGATCTTCCACAAAAAATTATTTTTTTGTAATCTGATAAAAACTTAAATTGCATTTTTTAAATTTACAAAATAATCTATAACTGATTTAATAAATAGAACAGTTGTTTACAAGCTTTTTGACATCTTCACTTTAGCATTTTTAATCTTCTGTTACCCTCCCTTTTCCTTCAAGTGTTATTTCGAGTTAAATTTGAATTGTGAAAATTTCAGAAGTCTTCCAAATTAGAATTTTGCAAAATTCACTTTCATTTCATGACAAACAGTTTCATAAAACAAATGCAAAACAAAGTTTCTGTTAAATAATACAAATGATTCATTCTATGAGGAGTGACAAAAATAAATTATTTCAACATTGGACACTTGGTATATACTTATAACCACTAATGTAAGTATAGAGTCTGACAGACATAAGTTTAAATCTTGCCTCTGCCATTTGCTACCTGTGTGACCTTGGACAAGTTACTTAATCATACTAACCTTCAGTTTCCACATCTGTAAAATGGGGATAATTACCTACCTAAAAATATTGAGAAAATTAAATGAGATGTATATAAACTGTTTAGTGAAGTACACACGAGTTCTCAGTAAATGTTATTTTAATAGGCAACAATATTCAAGTCAATAAATAAATATCATTTATATCTTATCCTGATTATAAATTTACAAGGGAAAAAATATATTTAAGCACAGAAAGTACACTGAAAATATTTCTTTCATGGTCCCGTATACACGCTGAGATTCTGCAATTCCTGAATTACCAATGACTGTTGTGGTTCCATAAACATATGCAAATACTAAGTGCTCTGGCCAAAAGAATGGGAATTTTAAGTAATATGCCAGTACATATCAAGTGATAAAGATACAAATACATGCCGTACTAGATATACTCATTAAAATTTGAATGCAAAACGATGTGAAACCTATGTAGGTGGAAATTTACAAAGACCACCTGTCAAAAAGAATGTAATTCCTAGCCTTCAGCAGTTTCACTTTACTAGTTTTTCCAAAGGAGTTTCCAGTGACAATTAGCTTCACCCAGTGTATCTAATAAACTCAAGTGTGATATAATAAAAGAGAGACTATGTGCAATCAGAATACTTAGGTTTAAATCTGTCTTACTACCTGTGTGAACCTTGGACAAGCTATTAAAATAACTAAGGGCTGGGGGTGGGGGGGATGGCTCACATCTATAATCCCAGCACTTTGGGAGTCTGAGGCCAGAGGATTGCTTGAGGCCAGGAGTTCAAGACCAGCCTGAGCAAGAGCAAGACCCTATCTCTCCAAAAAAACAGGAAAATTAGCTGGACTTGGTGACACAACACCTGTAATCTCAGCTACTCGGGATTGCTTGAGTCCAGGAGTTTGAGGTTGCAGTGAGCTATGATGAAGACACTGCACTGTAGCCAGGGCGACAGAGGGAGACCTTGTCTCAAAAATAAATAAATAAATAAATAAAAATAACTAAACCTAAATTTCCACATCTATAAAAGATAATACCTATCTAATCCACAGGGCTGTTATGAAGATCCAACGGGAATGTACATGACTATGCTTTGTAAAATGTCAAGTGCCACATGTCACTATAGTTAAGGGTTTTTATTAAAGAAAGAGTTCTTTAAAAAATAATTCAAGTTTTATCAACTCATTATACAGATAATACTAAACTTTTTATCACTCATTATTGCACTACACGACAGTACTCGATATTTTCATTTAAAATCACCAAAAACGAATCCATAAGGTTTAAAGACTTATCCCCACATAAATATACCTAAAGTATAAAAGTATTTGCACTGATAACCAGATCAAGCAGAATAATTTAATAATTTCCTCTATAAATTCACTATTTTAGACTCTAAAAACAAACTGCTTAAAAATAACCTACTACCTTCATCGGGAGAAAAAAATGCATCTCAATACTCATAAAGTGTAGTTTTTTTTTTGGCTGTTTATATCCTGTGTATTCAGTTTACAAGGATCAATTTGTTCCAAATAACCATATCCAAAACACACGCATTCGGAAAACAAACAAAACCCGGCTTATTGGCGTAAAGAATGAAAAACAAAATAAACCACATCAAAACAAAAGAGCCTCCCTCCTCCGATTAATGTCTTTAGGCTTTCCTCTTCCTCGTTTAGTAAACAAATTCTTTAGGGGCAGGCAAGCAGAGGGCAAGGTTTTTAAATAGGGGTCAGTTCACTTCAGTGGGCCGTCACCTGTCGGGGTATTTTTCGCGAAGTTTCAAAGTCAACAAAAGTTTTGTGGCGAGGGGCTAGGGCCTGCATAGCAATAGGCAAAAGGACATAAAGACAGACAAAATCGAGTGGGGGAAGGGTGTGGAAAACGCCCCCGAACTTCAAGCAGCAACGACAGCGGCCCCCTCCGCGGGGAAAGGCGCGACGGCGGCGGAGGGGGTGAGCCACCCCGGTTCCGGGCACCAGCGCGGCCCAAGCGCCCGGCCGGGGCAGGATCCCCGCCCCCCTCGCCGACACGGGCGGGAAACGGCGGGGGACACGCGGGGGGTCACCTTCTGCGCCCCTCGCACCAGCCCGCGGGCAAACGGCCTGGGCGCCCGACCCGCCGCGATCCCCCCCCCGCCCCCCGCTCGCCTCGAGCGCCGCACACCCGCGCGGCTCGGGGCCCGAACCCCGGCGCCAGTGCGAGGGCGCGGGCGCCGCTGCGCAGCCGACTTACCTTCCTCGGCGGTGTCCATCTTGTCTGGGGGGGCGGCGGTGACGCAGCCACGAGGCTCCCGCGGCCGGGGCCCGAGCCTTCCGGCCGGGCGGGGAAAAAGGGAGGGGGAGGAGGGAGAGGGAACCGGGCCCGGGCAGGTGCGTGTGCTCAGGTGCGAGAGAGGAAGCGTGAGAAAGGAGAAAAGGGGAGAGGGAGAGGGAGACAGGCTGACAGAAAGCGAGCGACAGGGGAGGGGGAGGGGCAGGGAGCGCCGAGGGGCGAGGCCTGGGCGGGGCGCCGAGGCGGAAGGGGCGGGAGCGCTCCAACGACAGGTGGCGTCACTTCCGGTAGCGCGCACCCTCGGTCGGCGGCGGGGGTGGGGGCCGGGAGGCCCGCCTCGGGAGGGGCTGCTAGCCAGCGTGTGAAGGGCCACGTAGGGCGAGGCGCGAAGGCTGCCCGGGAGAACGGGGCTGAAACCTAAGCAGTAGCCGAGCTTTGATGGCAGCATCTGGAGGGAGAAAGAAGGCGCAGAGCCGCGGGAAGAGAACAGCATGAGCGAGCGCCGGGTGCAGAGGCCGCAGCCTGGCGCCGGCCCAGGCGACGAGCGAGACAAAGGCCCCCCCATCCTTGGGGTACTTAGCAGTGACTGGGCTCTTGTAAAAATGCAAGCTTGGGTCCCCCTGCCCCCGCCCCGAGATTCTGCTGCCTCGTGTCCAGAATGAGCCCAGGGTTAAGCACTTTTGTTCAGCACCAGGATGGTTCTGCACGTTTTGAAGAAATACTAAAAGATCAGTGAAACGAAAAAGACAAAACACTGACTTTACCAAAATTCCTCCCAGGAATACTTCTGCATTTGGTTGGAAGGACTACCTGAAGGTTGAAACATAATCTGTCTCTAAGGGAAATTGGTGCAGATGCCGGCAGGGCTTGACACACTGAGTCAGGGACGCTTTCTTGGCCAGAACTCAAGTGCCGATGGAAGAATGATGAAAGGCTGAGTTCTGCCCTCATTACGCCATCCTTCCTCCCTGTAATCTTTGGCTTTTTCCCTGAATGAAGAGACACTAATATTTAGAGAATACAGATTAGAAGGGCCACCACATAAAAAAGTCTTTGCAACCTCAAAAAAATCTTTGAACGATATGCAGATGATTTAGCAAAGATAGATGTAAGAATGCTAGTAGCAACCTCTCCAGTCTAAGTGGAGGAATTGGAAAGACCCTTCCCCCAAGCCTCATCAGAATAAAGCTTGCAGCAAAAATAAGGAAATGGAGTCCTTCAGAAAGAAAATAGCCTTTGCACAATAATGGAGACCTACTGATTTCAAGGGCTGCCCTTGAACAGACAGCCGTTCTTTAAATATGTTTGTACTACCTCCCAAGAAACTAAATTTGAGGGCAGCTCTTTCCCGACCCTGCACCTCTCCTGCTCAAGCCCAACAAGAGCTCACACTCTGTGAGTCCTGTGACTGAGAGCTTCTCAGTCAGGCTGAGACTAGTGGCACAGATCAGGACCATCAGATCCATCAGATGTATAGCAGAAGGATTCTGAAAGACTGAGATGTGCTGAAGGAAGGACTGGAAGTACTTAAGGGCAGGTATGTGAACCTCCTGGCAGCAGAGTCAGGTTAGGATTAGAGGGATGTGTGTGCGTGTGGTGGGGGTGGCTCCCTCCTTTTTTTTTTTTTTTTTTCCTTCTTTTTTGAGACAGGGTGTCACTCTGTTGCCCAGGCTGGAGTACAGTGGTGTCATAGTTCACTGCACCCTCAAACTCCTGGCAGTTCCTCCTGCCTCAGCCTCCTGAGTAGCTGGGACTACAAAGTGCACCACCACACCTAGCTGACTTTTATATTGTTGGTAGAGATGGTGTCTCACTATGTTGCCCAGGCTGGTCACAAACTCCTGGCCTCAAGTGATCCTCTTGCCTCTGCCTCCCAAAGTGCTGGGATTACAGGCATGAGCCACCTCACTGAGCAGGGCTCCCTCCTTTTGTCTTTAGGTGTCTTCCCTTGTGATGCTCAAAGGAAAGTTAACCTTTTTTTTTTTTTTTGAGACAGATTCTCACTCTGTTGCCCAGGCTAGAGTGCCATGGCGTCAGCCTAGCTCACAGCAACCTCAAACTCCTGGGCTCAATCGATCCTCCTGCCTCAGCCTCCCGAGTAGCTGGTACTACAGGCATGCGCCACCATGCCCGGCTAATTTTTCTATATATATATTTTTAGCTGTCCATATAATTTCTTTCTATTTTTTAGTAGAGACAGGATCTCACTCTTGCTCAGGCTGGTCTCAAACTCCTGACCTCGAGCGATCCTCCCTCCTTGGCCTCCCAGAGTGCTAGGATTACAGGCGTGAGCCACCGCGCCTGGCCAAAGTTAACCTTTTAACCAATTCTCCCTTCTATGTGACAATACTCTTCTGGAATTGCCCCAGCCTTTTTTCATTCAGATTTGGGGTGTTGAATATAAAAGTAATAACCAACATTTATTTGTTGAGTCCCTATTGTGTGTCAGGCACTGGTCCTCACAACAGCTCTTTGAATATGTAAGTTAGACTTCTTGGTTGCCATTGACAGGAACTCAACTAAACTGCTAGGCTAACAGGAGAAATGTACTGTTGACATGAACATACTGCAAGAAGGGAAGGGGTCTGCTGGGCCTCAGGAACTGCTAGGACCTGAGTCCCTCTCTTTACCCATGCCTCAGCTCTGCTTCTCTCAGCACATTGGCTTCATGCTGTTGGACCAACTTCCTCCTATGGCTGGAAACAGGCCACCAATAGCTCTCAATGTCACATCTTCAGCCTCACTGTGAGACAAGGCTAAGGATGATGATCTCTGGTCCCAAGTTAAAAATTCCCAGGAAAGGAGAGTTAATTGATCCAGCGGGTTGCCCATCTCTGAACCAAGTGATCGTGATGAAGATCCAGGATCTGTAAGAACATGGAAATTGTCATGTTCTTGTAACTGCCATTAATATGTTCATGTAAGAACGTGGGCACTGCTGGATGAGAACAATGGACACTACCTTGTTGAAGTGGAGAAAGAACATTTCCCACAAGAAGAAGGAGGACCCAATAGAGTTCCATAGAATTAGAAGTCTCATTGTTTTCAAATGAGGACTCTAAGGTTATATGGAAATAGTTTCATTTGCCACACTTTTATCCAAGAAAAAATTGGTATAGAATTTCAATCTGAAAAAAATGTTATTCCAATCAAAAAATACAGTTTATTCAGGGCACAGTATACATATGATTCCTGCCTCATTTGTTTGTGTGTGTGTATGTGTTTACTGTACTGTGAGGCTACTATGGTAATGCTGGGTTTCCATAAAGCAATAAAATGAATAAGAGGAGAAATGTAGGAGGACACTGTAATTTTTTGAGCACTAACTATAATAATAACAAACTAATAATAATTAACCAAACTCCCTTATATGTCCAATGAGTATCAATAGCAATCCTGTGAAGTAAAGATTATACATATTTTACAGTTGAGCAATCAGATACACAGCCGATAAGTAATTATCCCTCAGCCATACACATAGCAGAAGAGGAAGCAGAATTAGGCACAGGTCTGTCTGACTCCAAGTTATAAACCTTACTAGTTTGCCATTACTAGCTACCTGCCTAACACTGCCATAAAACTCAACATTTTTACTTGGAACAAGAGTTTACATTGAAACCCATGACTTTAAAAGAATTGCATAGAATTGCTGCTGAAGAAACAGATATGGCAGTTAGGCAAAGTACTTTACCATAAGCTTAACATTATTGACATGAACAGATAACTGAAGGCAATTCATGGCATTATCTTCATATTAAACTCTTCCCGTCTTCCCTTCTCTTTCTATTTTCTCTTCCCTTTCCATCTTTCTTTCCCTTCCGTCTTTCTTTTCTGTTTCTCTTACCTTCCTACAGTGAGACCCAACAGTGATGAAGCAAAAACATGGGGGCTGAAAGGAGGGGTGTGCAGGTGGCAGAAGACTGGTGTGGTTGGACAATTGATTACATTCAGCAAGTAAGTAAATATATTGAGAATATTGATGACCATATTTCTCCCTGCTGAAGAAAATGCAAACATGGAAAGGGGGAAATCTAGAAAGAACCCTTAGGTATTGGATTGGAAATGTAGATATCATTATGAGTTCATGTTTAAAAATGTAAACAGACAGCTACAGAAATAGTTGTATATGGATGTGTGTGCATCTCTCTGTATTTTATACATACACACACACACACACACACACACACACCAAACAGACACCATTAGGTTTTTTTGATGAATGTTCGGTTTTGGATGGTGTTTCAGCACTTCATCTTTATCCAACCATTGTGCTGAATGCTTGTGGTTGTCAAAAAGAATCCATTTTTCATCACACATAACAATAGAGTGTAGAAATGGTTCACCTTTATGTTGTGACAGCAAAGAAAGGCAAGCTTCAAGACAATTATTATTGTCTGCTGATTATTGTTTAATTCATGAGGAGCCCATCTATCTAGCTTCTTTACTTTGCCAATTTGTTTCAAATGGTCCAATATTGTTGGAATAGTAATGTCAAACCTTGCTGCTAATTCACCCATTGGTTGAGTAGGATTTGCTCCTGCTACAGATTTCAGTCCATCATTATCCACCTTGACCCCAGGTTGCCCACATGGCTCATTTTCAAGATTAAAATCACCGGAACAGAACTTCGCAAACCATCAACATACTGTGCATTAGCCACATCCTTCTCAAACACTTCATTGATAAATTGAGCTGTCTGTGCTGCATTGGTTCCACGACAGAACTCATATTCGAAAATAACACGAATTTTTGACTTATCCATGATTTCACAAAAATTGCTCTACAAAAAAATTTAAGAGATAATCACAAGCCAAAACGTGCATTTGAAAGACTGAGGATGTATCTTCCTAGTAGACATAAAACAAGAAGTGTCAAAGTGAAATGTCAGAGACATCAACTGTCAAACTTAGTACTTAAGGAAATCGGACATTTCATAGTTAATAACCATATATTATTATTATTATTATTATTATATATGTGTGTATGTGCACGCACATATATATAGCACTAGACACCATGAGCAAGAACTAACAGACAACAGGTAGCAAAAACCATCCAAAAACCTCAGGTATGGAAGTTACCAAATAGATTATAAAGCAACTGTACTTATAACTTTTTTTAAAACAATGATGAAGCAATTTTATTTTAAAATTTCAATTTTTATACTGGAATTACATCTTTTGCCACCATTTAAACATAAAATGAAAAATTTTATTTGTCAACAAATGAGGGTGTGCATAACATTTTAGGGTATACACAAGTGAAATCTCTGGAGAACTCTGCACTTCTCCGTTGATGAGTGCACACCTGGCCTTAAGCATGTGAGAATCTGTGGCCTGTGACTCCTCAGTGTTAGAGGCCTCATTTCATTTACTGTTGTTTTCCTAAGGCCAAGACAGGACTTAACTTGAAGTGGGGTGTCAGTAAATGTTGGCTAGATGAATAATGCATGATTTTCCAGGTGATAATTTATGGTCCTGAGATAACAACTTGTATATGAATGCCTTTCTTAGGAGGAAACAAATTTATATGATGGCTGAAAAATTAATCCAGTAACAACCATACATTAAGGTTAGGGTGCCTATACTGTTATACCTGGATTTCTTAGTTGTAATGAATTTAATTTCAGTACTTCATGTAGATATGCTCAACAATGATATACATTGAGTCAAATCAAATAATCAAAATAGAGTACCATGTGTTTCTTATTCCTGACATATTCAGATACAATATTCACATAAAAATTACTTAAAATTTAACCCAAGATGTTGCTGAGATGAAGGACTTCAAGAACATAGTTCTTTTTTTCTCCAAACTTTTGTTATAAGCATTTTGAAAAGTTAAAGGAATAATGCAATGAACACCTATACCCTCAACCTAGATTCAACAATTGTTATTATTTAGCCATATTTATTTTAACTATATTTTTATTTATTTTCTGTATCATTTGGAAATAAAACTATCACCATTCCATAATAATACATAGAATCTAAAGTTTCTCTAATTGTCCCAAGAATGGTCCTTTATAATTTTTTGTTTGCTTGTTTGTTTAACAAGGGTCTAATCTAGTTTTATGCATTGCCACTGGTTTGACCTCATAGTCTCCTTAGTCTAGAATGCTCTCTATGTCTTTCATTTTCTGATGACAGTGCCTTTTGGAAGACCATGCAGTTGTTTTATGCAATTGTCCCTCATTCTAAATTTGTCTGATTGATTCCTTTTGGTATTGTTTAACTTGTTCCTTTAGTCCCTGTGTTTCCTGTAAACTAGAAGTTAGGCCTAGGGGCTTGATTTGATTCAACTTAAGCATGTTTTACCAAAAATATTTGATAGATGATGATGTGTTTTTCACATTACAGTATGTCAGGAGGCCAGAAAGTCAGGTTAGCATTCAGAGTTTAATCATTTGGTTAAAGTAATGACCATCAAGTCTCACCATTTATTAAATAATCTATGGAGTAATACATTGAAGACACAATCCTCATATTCTTTCACTCATGTCTTTTTCATTAAGTGGAACAGCAAAATTTTAAAATTATTCTTAAATTTGAAATTACATGTTATTAAAAACATTCT
>CM052439.1:170523092-170568489 GCA_028533085.1 Varecia variegata
GACTACAGGCATGCACCACCATGCCCGGCTGATTTTTTCTATATATATTTTTAGTTGGCCAGATAATTTCTTTGTATTTTTAGTAGAGACGGGGTCTCGCTCTTGCTCAGCCTGGTCTCGAACTCCTGAGCTCAAACAATCCGCCCGCCTTGGCCTCCCAAGTGCTAGGATTACAGGCGTGAGCCACAGCGCCCGGCCACCATTATTATATAATCTACAAACCTTAAACAAATTTTGTCATCTATTAATGTTGATGTATTGAAAGTTGTAATTTTTTAAAAAATATTTTTATTGTAGTAAAATGTAACATAAGATGTACCATTTTAACAATTATTAAATGCACAATTTATGGCATTAATTACATTCACAGTGCTGTGTAACCATCAGAACTGTCCATCTCTAGCACTTCCTTATCATCCCAAACTGAAACTCTGGACACATCAAACACTAATTTCCCATTTCCCTTCCTCCCAGCTTCCAGTAACCACCATTCTACTTTGTCTCTATGAATTTGACTATTCTTGATACCTCATATAAATGTAATCACACAATATTTGTCCTTTTGTGACTAGATCATTTCACTTTGCATAATGTCCTCAAAGTTCATCTGTGTTATAGTATGACTAATATACTTGATAATGAAAGAAAAACCCCATTTTTCTGAGGTCCACTATCCAGCATTCATATTGCACTTGGTTGTCAAGCCTCTTTATTTAGTCCCCTTTAATAAGGATCAGTTCCTTAGCCTTTCTTTGTCGTTCATGACACTGACATTTCTGTAGGGTATAGGCCAGTTATTTTGTAAGACATCCGTCAATTTGATTTGTTTGATATTTCCCCACAATTGAATTCAGGTTATGCCTTTTGGCAAGAGCAGCACAGACAGGACTATTGTGCCCTTCTGGTGCAGCACGCCGGAGGCACATGTCTATTTGTCTAGTTACTGGTGATGTTGACTTGGCTTGCTTGGTTAAGGTTTGTCAGGTTTCTCCACTATAAAGTTACTATTTTCTCCTTCCTACTTAGTTAAGTATCTCCCTGTTGAGAGATAGTTTGAGACCCTATACAAATCCTGTTTCTCAAACCTTCTTCACCATTTAGCATTTGTTGACGATTCCCCCTGACACAATTATTACTATGGTGGTTCCACTGGTATTTCCTCACCCCAGTATTTCTTCTACATTTTTTAGATGATATTTTACCATAAGGAAGAGCTTTCCCTTCTCCCCATTTATTTATTTTTTCATTTCTCTAACTGTATCAGTGTGTACTCCTTGAGTCTCACTTTAGACTGATTATAATAAACTAAGAAGGGTTATAATTCAATACTGCCATTATTGTTACTCAAATGATCCCAGATTTGGCCGAGGAGAGAGCCCCTAAGGCTTCCTTTCTTTTGTCCTTTTGACAAGTTCCTATCACTCCTTGAGCACTTCCTCACTGTCTGCCAGAATCATATGTTCTGGGCTCATCCTGTTCTTTTCCTACATTAACCCTGGAATTTGCTGTGTCTCCACAGAGCCCTGATTCCTTTCAGCTGACAATGGTATTTGGAAACCCAGATGAGCTTTGAGGCCACCTTAGCCAGTAGAACCACTGGGGTATCTGTAGCAACACACCAGCCTTAGTTATGTAGCATTTTGCCCTTTACGAATGTGTCACACATCAGTTCTGATAATCAGACTGCTAAATTATATATATTAAAAACCATGAGTTCATTCTGGGAGCTGTTTTACAAGTGATTTATTTTCTTTATTTTTTAAGACACATGTGTTTATCTATTTGTTTCCTATTGCTGCTATAAATTACCACAGATTTAGTGTCTAAAAACAACACAAATTATTCTCCTACAGTTCTGGAAGTCAGACGTCTGAAATGGGCTTCACTGGGCTAAAACCAAGGTGTTTACAGGACTGTGTTCCTTACGGGGGCTCGCGGGGAGGATCTGTGTCCTTGCCCTCTCCGCCTCCTGGAAGCTGCCCGCATTCCCTGACTGGCTCCCCTTCCTCCACCCAAACTCGTCGCTGCGACCTCCGCTCTGTCTCCCCGTTGCCGTCCCTCCCGCCTGCTCTGTGATTCCTGCACATTGTGCCCACTCGGACAATCCAGGGTCATCCCCCATCTAAAAATCCTCAACTTTACCATATCTGCAACGTCCTTCCACGTTTTTTTTAGTAACATATTTGCAGATTCTGGAAATTAAAAAGTGGACATCTTTGGAGGGCCATTATTCTGCCTATCGCAATGTATTTTATGTATTTTTAAATAAATAACATAAATTATTTTGGGAATACAAAAGCAAAACAAACAAAACAAGAGTCGTAAGAAAGACGGCCCAGGACGAGGGCACACCCCTGCTGGCGTCCACCAGCTCCTGGAGCGGCGCTGCTGCCCGCCCCGGGGCAGCCGAGGGAGCACCTGGCAGCCTGGCGGCTGGAAGCCTAGCCAGCCCCAAGGCGAGGCTTCCCGGGTGCGACGTGCTCCTTTCCTTGGCTCTGCGAGTCCTCCAGCTGGCATGCATTTTAGAAGAAAAACCAGGACACGGCGGGGAGCTTGGGACGCGGTTTCCATTCGAGTAGACGAATTGCCCGCACACGGTGCGGTGGCACCCATCTCCGCGCGTCCTGTGAACCGCTGTCCACGCCGCGGCCACCCCTCGCCTGGACCCGCGCGCCCGGCCTGCCACCTCGCCGCCGCGAGTCAGCTTTCTCCCAGCTCTCCGGCGTTCCCAGAACCCCTGCTGCTGACACTCCTGTTTCCTTTCTTCCCTAGTACAAATACTGTCATTTCCCGAACCTTCCACCCCCTCCCCCCTGCTGTTCCTTTCATTCTGAGCCAATCTCAGTCAGGGGCAGTCGGGATGCTTTCCGCTGACTCGGCGCCCCAAATTTGTGCACCCTGTTTCCCTCCCAGCTCTCCCCACCCCCCATCTTTGGTAGCCCTTGGGGAGCATCGCGCCTACCCAGGACGCAGCCCCTCTAGTCCCCGCGGCCCGGGAGGCGCCTGTACCATCGCTTCTTCTCCCCCACCCCAGCCAGAGGTCAACAGCCACCTCTGAGAGACAAAATCCAGATGCCGGCGCAGATGGCCAAGCGGGTAGGGCCGCATCCGTGCCCTCCGGAAAGCCCTGGCCCGGCTTTGGGTCCGGACGGTTGGTTTCAGGGTCTCCCAGGGCAGTTCAGTACCCTGGCGCCAAGAACCTGGGAATGTCAGCCTTTTCTAGAACTGCAGCCCCTGCGGGGCTGAGCAGGGTGCAGGATCCCCATGCGCTCAGCCTCTCCAGCTTCTGCCCCGACGACCCGCAGGCGGGCCTCCCAGGAGCTGTTTCAAGGCGCTTTTCTTGTGCTTAGAACAAAAATGGTATTACAACTCCCTAAGGCCGGGAACTGTCCCCCAGCTTCAAAGGCCTGGTTATATACAGCTCACATGCCATGCCACTCATCCATCTGAAGGTTGATTGAGTGATTTAGTATAGTCACACGGTTTTGCCACCATGACCACAATCCAGTTCAGAACCTTTTTCTCTCTGTAAAAAGAAAGCCGTAGCCATTAACAGTCACTCCCCAATCCTCCTCTGTTCCCCAGCCCCTGAAACCACTAATCTGCTTTCTTTCCCTATAAATTTGACTGTTTCTGTACATTTCATATAAATGAAATTATATAATATGTGATCTTTTGTAACTGGTGCCTTTCACTTAGCACACTGCTTTCAACTTCCAACCGTGTTGTAGCGTGAATCAGTACTTCATTCCTTTTTATTGCCAAATAGTATTCCATCGTGTGGAAGTACCACATTTTATTTATCCTTTCATCAGTTGATGGACAGTTGGGTTGCTTCTACTTTTAGGCTGTTATGAATAATGCTGCTATGAGCATTTGTGTGTAAATTTTTGTGTGGACATATGTTTTCAGTTCTTTTGGCTATATACCTTGGAGTGATACTGGGCCATGTATGGTAACTCTAATATTTTGAGGAACTGTCAAAGATCCAATTTTAGATATTTTGGGAAGAGGTAGGTGTGGCCAGTTCCAAAAGCAATTGCAGGCCGGGTGCGGTGGCTCACGCCTATAATCCTAGCACTCTGGGAGGCTAAGGCAGGTGGATTGCTCGAGGTCAGGAGTTCGAGACCAGCCTGAGCAAGAGCGAGACCCCATCTCTACTAAAAATAGAAAGAAATTATCTGGCCAACTAAAATATATATAGAAAAAATGAATTAGCCGGGCATGGTGGCGCATGCCTATAGTCCCAGCTACTCGGGAGGCTGAGGCAGAAGGATTGCTTGAGCCCACGAGTGTGAGGTTGCTGTGAGCTAGGCTGACGCCACGGCACTCACTCTAGCCCGGGCAACAAAACGAGACTCTGTCTCAAAAAAAAAAAAAAAAAAGCAATTGCATAGATCTGCAATGGCACTGGATAAATGAGCTCTCAGGTGTTTACAGAGAATCTTCTATACAGAGACCTGCTCACTATTGAAAGGAACAAGAGAGAGCTCAGGGAGAGCTCTGTCTGCTGAGAACCTCCTCCTCTCAGTGGGGAGGCAGACATTCCAACTCCCAGCTCTAACCCATTGCAGATGTCTTAACACAGAGGGTGCAGAAACATCCAGCAGAGGATGGTTGGTCTGGGGGCTCTGGGGAGGCCCTGGAGAGGAGCTTTACAGCTGAAATAATATTTGTGTCCACCTCCAAGAGACTTTGTGTTTTGGCAGCAAGTTGGATAAGAGCCTTCTGGGGGGAGAGAACAGCTGGGGTTAAAGCCCGGCCATGTGGGAGTGCTTGATATATTTGGCAGTGGTTAGAGGAGGAGGAGGGAAGTCAGGGGAGAAAAGCCTGGGAGGGTAAACTGAGGCACAACTTCAACACCATGCTAGGGAGTTTGAATTTGAACCTATGGACCGTGGGTGCCATTTGAGGACTTGAGGTTGGGCAGGATGGTCAGCTCATGTCCTGGAGCCATGGCTTTGGAGGTGGAGAGGGAAGGAGGGCTGAAGATGGGTCTGGGGGAAGGCTGCCATCAGGAGAGAGAGACCAGGAAGAGCTAGGAGCAGGTCTGGGAGGGAGGGTGAGAAAGAGGGGAGGACACAGATCAGAATGTCCACAGGGCTACATAGAAGGTGGAGGTAGTGAGGGAGCAGGGAGAGCCACGCTGATTCATAAAGGTTTCAGTTGTTTTTTTCCAGGGAGAAAAAATAGCATTGTCTTTGATATTTACAGCACCCAGGGCATATACAGCCCCCAAATGCTTCAGCAGCATGATTGTTTCACCCAGTTGAGTTCCAAGAAGTTAGCTCCAGAAGAAAACTCAGAACTTGTAGAGGCTTGCAAGTTCTTTTGCTTTGGGACAAAGCCTTTGCTCTCTGTCCTGACGGGGGCACCCATCCTGTAGCAGCTGCCCAGGAGGGTGTTTTCTGTGGCACACACACCCCTAGCAAC
This sequence comes from Varecia variegata, assembly GCA_028533085.1. Lineage (NCBI taxonomy): Eukaryota > Metazoa > Chordata > Mammalia > Primates > Lemuridae > Varecia > Varecia variegata. The sequence goes on from CM052439.1 coordinate 170,528,526, forward strand.
ACATTTGCAAACCTCTCTGGACTCCTCTCAATGGCAATGGCAATTTAAAGCCCACCTCAGTGTAAGCAGAAGCGTGGAAAAGGAAACCTTTGTCTCTGGAAGCCATCCTTTTTCTTTCTCCTTTCCTCATTTCTCTGTTTCTATGTTTCCTCTCCCTATTGCCCTCTTCCTCTGGAAGTACCCAGAGCTCTCCAGCAGCCCCAGAGTTCCTGAAGGACCCATTCCCAGGGGGGCATCATGCCTTCTCCATCATCAAGGCCCTGAGCTCAAGCACAGGCTGGGGCGTACAGAAAGGGGCCCTGACCGAAGGGGTCCAAGGGAAAACATTCCTGAAGGATGGACGGAGGCTGAAAATCTGGTCTGGAGCTGAAGAGTGGCAAGTCAGGGAGTACTCTCAGGATGCCGAATTCAATCCCCTGCTTGTGCCCCTAAGCTTCATTACTCACCTATGTGTCCCTGGGTGTCAAGTTCATGGTCAGGGAGGAAGGCTAGTACAAAGAATTTGAAGTGGGAAAGAGCATGAAGAATTTGGCAAGGGTGAATAATTGGGGCAGGTGTGTGGGCAGTTTCCTGACCTTGATATTTCTGCATGGCATTTCCTCCCTAGGGATTTCTTGGAATTCGCCAAATCTGCAGAGGTGGTCAGATGTCAACGTGGCACTGGTCCCCATCCAAGCATTGCTCCTTATTGCCAGAGTATGACAGGTTTGGCAGCCTGTGGTGACAGGGGGCCAAGCCTCAGTTGTGTATGCAAGGATTACCCTGGTCTTTCTCTGTGTCTTCTGCCCCAGAAACCTAACCATGCTCTAGCTCTAGTTCGCATTTATGTTCAAATTTGCCCATATCCTCTTGGGAGTTGGATGCTTTCATAATCTTACAATGTTGTGAAATGTTTAGACATCAGGAAACCAAAGAGAGTTGACCTACAGGTAGAGAATTGTAATGCATTTTAAAATAGCTAAATGGGTTCTGTGTTACTTTTCTTAGTTGATGGTTAAAATCCCCCATTAAAACCAGTGGGTCAGGTTTCTCTTACTCATCTATAAGTGATTTCTGATAGTTTTAAAATAAGAATTAACTACATTAAAAGTGGCCTGAATGTGAGCTTCTGACCCAAAATATATCTTTGGCCTAATTTCATCCAGTTTATAAGTTCAGAGCCGAGAGCTAATTTAATGAATGTTTATATCCCCTTTAAACATCATTAACAATATGTGTTAGATTGCTACAGTCATGGCCCCCAATGGATAGTGTCCCTGTGTCCTCACTCCTTTTCAGTGTGACTTTGCTGCTTCTCCCTAAATGAAGAGGTGGGACCTATTTTTCTACCCCTTGACTCTGAGCTGGTCTCATGACTTGCTTTAACCCATAAGATGCAGTAGAAGTGATGTATAACCTCTAGAGATAGGTCTAAAGATGAATTGTTAATTCCATTTTCAATCTCTCGGAACACCTAGGGTACACCTGGTGAGAGAAGCTCCCTGACAGCCATACCAAGGCCCCAGACATGTGCATGGGGCCAGCTAGACCCTCTAGCCTCAGTGAGCCAAGGAGAAACCAGCAGAACCATGAGAAACAATACATTGTCATTTTAAGCCACTAAGTTTTAGGGATGTTTGTTCTGCAGCAAATAGATAAGAAAAGAAAAAATACAAATAGCATCCTAAACAGTGATGAATGGAGTCCTTTTTCTATAAAAATAGACCTCCTCTCTTAAAAGAGATGGGACATTTCCCAACTTTCCAGAGTGATAGGGTAGACTCTTCACCTTTGAAACAAGAAAGCAAAGTTTTTCAGGGTAGCCTATGAATTTAGATTTGAATGCCAAAATCTAATAATGTTCACCCACTTCAAACACCTGAGGAGTTTTACCATTGAGACTAAAAGCTCGTCAGGGAGGAAAGGAAAAGAGACTGAAAAGGGTTTTGGCCACTGCTTCTCATTCTACCCTCACCAGTGCTTTGCTTGCTTCCAACTTGGAGGAGTTTCAATCTGGCCTCTTTTGTGGTTCCCTGCTTTCTGCATTAGCAAAACTGTCCTCTCCCCTTTTGCTCTCTTTTGATGGGGACACTTTGTTCATTGCAGCTCTCTCTGCACTAGTAGACGTTTGCTGTTTCCAAAAGGACATGGTTTCCCTATCCTTTGTGGTCTCACTCTGACATTATGACCTTTCTTGCAAAAATTTAAATTAAAACTTATCTGTCCAAGTGAAGATTTCAGGAAGAACTTCCTCGCTGTTTTAGTGGAAAAGAAACCACATGATTGGACAATACTCCTTTCATGGATTTCTCTTGAAATTAAAGAATTTGGTAACAGAATTTATTCCTCTGTTTGCCAGAATTTGGGGCAGCAAATTAACCTAGAAAAAAAAGTGAGTCAAGGAATTACTGTCTATACCTTATGATATTTGTCTCTTTATAATATATTTCACATTATTTTAATTTACATACTATAAGATTGATTTTTGATTTTGGTGTGCAGTTCTGTAAGTTTTAATATATGTATAGACATGTGTATCCACCACCACAATCAGGACACAGAACAATTCCATCCCCCCAGAAAACTCCCTCCTGTGCTCCTTTGTTGTGAAACCCTCCCCAGCCCCTCACAACCTCGGGTCTGTTCCCCTTCCTACAGTTTTACCTTTCAGAGTGCCATACAAATGGGATCAGGTAGGAGGTAACCTTTTGAGACTGACTTCTTTCATTCATGTGTTAGGATGTTGAATAATTTGTTCCTTTTTGCATCTGAGTAGTATTCCATTATATGGAGGTACCACAGTTTGTTTATCCCTTCACTCACTGAGACACTTGCCTTGCTTCCAGTTTAGAGACATTATGAACAGCGCTGCTATAAACATCTCTTCATTTTAATTCATAAAACTGTAATGCTGTTTATTTCAAAGCTACTTTGTCAACAACAATATTAAACCGTAGTTTACGTTACTTACCTTTTTTTTCAAGGGTTTACTCTAGTAGTTTTGGGGGAGGTGTTGAATATGCATTTCCTTTGCATTGTCACTTTTATTTTAAAAAATCTTGGCTGGAAATGGTGGCTCAGGCCTGTAATCCTAGCACTCTGGGAGGCCCAGGCAGTAGGATTGCTTGAGGTCTGGAGTTTGAGAGCAGCCTCAGCAAGAGTGAGACCCCCATCCCTACTAAAAATAGAAAGAAATTAGCTGGACAACTAAAAATGGAAAAAATTAGCTGGGTGTGGTGGTGCACACCTGTAGTCCCAGCTACTCGGGAGGTTGTGGCAGGAGGATCACTTGAGCCCAGGAGTTTGAGGTTGCTGTGAGCTAGGCTGATGCCACAGCACTCTAGCCTGGGCAAACAGGGCAAGATTCTGTCTCCAAAAAAAAAAGAAAGAAAGAAAGAAAAGAAAAGAAGAAAAGAGAAAGAAAAGAAAAGAAGGAAAGAAAAAGAAAAGAAAAAATTAAAAAAGAATAGAATCTTGGTGTGACCAATTGCAGTAAGCAATCTCTAGGTTAGTGATAGATTATAAAGCTCAGCATTGGGGTCAGCTGAATGACTGTGTATGTTGAAGTTTCAAATTCCATTCTGTCTGTATCACTGAGAGGCTTTCCAGAAAAATAGGATAGATAGATATTAATAGATTGACAGACAGATAATTATGGACTGAATTGTGTCCCCCCCAAAATTCATATGTTGAAGCCCTAACCCCCAATGCCACTGCATTTGGAGACAGAGCCCTTTGGGAGGTAATGAATGTTAAATGAGGTCGGAGGGATGGGGCCCTAATCCCGCAGGACTGCTGTCCTTATAAGAGGAAGAGACTCTGGAGATCTCTCTCTCTCTCTCTGAGTGCACAGAAGAAAGGCCATAGACGGACACAGCAAGAAGGCAGCTATCTAAAATCTAGGAAGAGAGGCCTCACCAGATACCAACCCTGCCAGCATGCTGATCTTGGACTTCCAGCCTCCAGAACTGTGAGAAGATAAATTTCTGTTGTTTAAGCCACCCCAGTAGTGGTACTTTGTTATGGCAGCCCTAGCAGACTAATATAGACAGAGATTTATTTTAAGGAACTGGCTCACGCAATTGTGGAACCTGGCAAGGCCAACATCTGTAGGGCAGGCTGGCGGACTGAAAACTGAGGCAGGATTTCCATGTTACAGTTTTGAGGCAGAATTCCTTATTCTCTAGGAAACCTCAGGTTTGCTCTTAAGGCCTTCAACTGATTAGATGAGGCACATCTACATTATCAAGGGTAATTTCCTTTATTGAAAATCACCTGATTTAAATTGTGATCACATCTGCAAAATATCTTCACAGCAACATCTCAGCTAGTGTTTGACCAAACTACCGAGCACCATAGCCTAGCCCAGTCGATGCATAAAATTACCCATCATACTGCCCATCAAATTTTCGAAAAGCTGTCATTTAGAGCAGAGATAAGATCTCTTTCCACATTGGTGCCCTTTGTCATCTTGCTGTGTAGATACAGAGTGAAACGAATTGATGAAAAAGGGGACTATTGTTCTAGTCAGCCCACCAAGGCTGCTGTCTGAACAGGCATGGGGTCTAGCATCCATTTCTTTGAACTCGGCTACCTTGCTGCAGGGAATGATAAATTCTGCCCTTGTAGACAACGCAGCAAGACTGAGCTCTTTGCACAACGAGCTTGCAATTTAATGAGATCATGTAGGAACACTAAGTTCACAAACATGATGATAATACCAGTTATTTATTTATTTATTGAATGTTTGCCCAGTACCAGGCATTGTTCTAAGCACTTTACATGTAATTTATTCTGTTAATCATGTCATTTAATTTTCAAAATAGCCTGTATGCAGTAGACACAATTTCTACCCCTTTTTACAATTTAGCAAAGGAAGCAGCAGTCTGTTTGCCTGTGGTGTGTATCACTTAGCTAGTGCCCCCTCCCAAAAAAAGATGCCTAAAAAAAAACCCAACCCAAAAGGAATTGCTGGAAATCAACAATTATTTATTATCATGGATCTACAGGCCAGCTGATCTAGACTGGCCTTGGCGGCACGGTCCTGCTTCAGGGGATGAAGCTATCTGGCTGGGCGCAGGTTTGGGGAGGGCAGCTGTCAGGGAGAAGCTCTTCTGTGGTCATCGCAGAAGCACACGAAGACAGGCCCAAACACTGAGCGCTTTAAGCCTCTGCCTGCATCACGTGCACTGACATCCTGTTGGCCAAAGCAAGTCACATGGCTGAGCCCAGTGTCAGTGGAGTGGGAAAAGTACTCCTCTTATAGGAATCAGGTGGGCGGGAGAGGGTTTTTGAACAATAATCTACTCTACCATGTTGCATCAGACTTTTAGTAATGGAACCAAGTGATCAAATTTAATAGCACTCATAGTAGAACATCTAACATTATGTGCCTCCTATCACATACTATGACATGGTGTTCTTCAACCTATAAAAACTCTCCACAAAAATGTTTAACCTGAAATTCATCAAGCCTCTAAACTTAACTTCTATTAATAGTTCACAACAAATACTGTAGAGGAATAAGTTAAATAGACACTGTATCAGTTATATATTTATTGCTGAGTAACAAATTACTCCAAAACTTAAAAATAACAATAAACAATACCTTAGAAGGTGACCCAAGAGAAAGCAAGGAGAAAGCCACATGCTTTTTAGGATCTAGTCACAGCAGGCACAAGCTTTCACTTTTGCCACATTCTCCTTATTAGAAGAGAGACACTAAGTACAGCCCACACTCAAGGGGAAGTTCCATCTTTTAAATGGGGGACAATCAAAGCCTTTGTGGACATATTTAAAATCACCGCTGGCGTTATTTTAGGTTAAAAAAGACTACAGAGATAAAAAAAAAAAAGCAATGTGTGAATCCTGATTGGATCCTGGATTTTATAAAAAAAGCCATAAAAGTCATTTTGGGGATGATTGGGGAAATCTGAATATGAAATATATATTAGATGACATTAGAGAATTATTGATAATTTTTGTAGGTGTGACAGTGGCCTTGTGGTGATGTTGAAGAAGATTTTATTCTCAGAGGAGGCAGAGGAAGAGTACAATGTCAGGATGTCTGCAACTTGTTTTCAAACAGGTCAGAAAAAAGAGAGATAAAGCAAATGAACCAAAATACAAATACTTCTTAAGTCTAGGGGAGAGTACACAGTCACTGTACTAATTTTTGACTTTTTCATACTTTCAAAATTTTAAAAATAAAAGTAGATAAATGTATTAGGATATTTTGGGGTCAAATTTGGGGTGCGGTTCTCAAATTCAAGGCTGAGGAATTAGGTTGTTATTTTTGGTTAGCCCATAAAGAGAGTGAGAACTTCTTCTTTTAAGTTAATGCTCTTCTTTTATCTAATATTCCTGACAAGTGGGTCAAGCCACATTAACTTCAAGAAACTCTCTTCCTGAAGGAGACACAAGAAGAAATACCTGGCATTACCTGTGGGGCTCCCTCTGCTAAACCAGGCAAAGAAGCCACCTTGAAGACATTGAAGACATTTAAGGGGGAGCAGAACAAATCAGAAATGAATGTTGCTGGGCGCGGTGGCTCACACCTGTAATCCTAGCACTTTGGGAGGCCGAGGCAGGAGGCTGGCTTGAGGCCAGGAGTAGAGACCAGTCTGAGCAACATAGTGAGACCCAATCTATAAAAAAAAAAAAAAAAAAGAAAGAAAGAAAGAAAGACAGACAAACAAAAAATTAGTTGGGCCTAGTGGTGCATGCCTGTAGTCCCAAATACCCTGGAGGCTGGGGCAGGAGGATCGCTTGAGCTCAGGAGTTTGAGGCTATGATGTGAGCTATGATGACACCATTGCATTCTAGCCTAGGCAACAGAGTGAGACCCTGTCTCAAAAAAAGGAAAAAAAAAGAAAAAGAGAGAGAGAGAGAGAGAGAGAGAAATGAATGTCAAGGAGAAAAGCCAATGTATTTTACAAAGAGCAGAGCTCCAGAATCTTTAGTAAAATTCTGAGGAGGAGGAGGAGGATTGAGGTTTGAAGGTGGGGAAGGAAAGTCCTGAATAAATTAACAAAACATTATTTCAACATTCCATAATGATTGATAAATCTTACACAAAAAACATTTCATCCATTTAATAACATATATTATTTTTAGCAACTAGATATTGATTTAAAAATCCCATTTAATTGAAATCCATTGGGGGAAGCAAGCAGATAAACCCAGAATATGGGACATTCTATAAGATAACAACCCAGCAGGGACTACTTTAGAGTTTTTTAAAGTTTTAGTTTTTAGTGTTAAGAAAGAATTTTAAAAAGACTTGGAAATAGAGAAGGGATGACTTGATGTCCTAATCTTTTGATATCATGCTCGGGCACTGTCCAACATTCCCACAGTATACGACTTCATTTCAAATTATTTAAGATGAATTTTGATATTTTACAAATCTTTGAGGGCAGGTGGCCAAAAGTGAGAGTGGTGCAAACCATTCTTATCTGACAGCAATGGATATGAATTTTGCCTGGTAGAGAGCGATGCATGTGATTTCAGGTTACATACAGTTTTATTGCCTTAGAGATTGTTACACAGATTTTTAAAATCTAACTTAGCAATTTTCTGGTGCCTATATGTACTCAGTCTCTCAAAGTTTCTTTTAACCAGCTTAACCACCCTGCTGCTCATTAATGAGGTAATGAAATATTTGTTACCTACTTACTTTGTAGGATACTCACGTTTTGCCTACTTTGAAAAGAGACTTGAAGTACATAACATCAAATGCAAGATCTAGACCTTATTTAGATCCTGTTTTCCAGCAAAGGAATGGTGAAGACATTGTTCATTGTTAGGGACAAGGAGGACATTTATATGATGACCTAGGTATTCCATGATATTAAGGAATAATTGTTTACTTTGTTAGGAGTGATGATGACATTTGGTATGAAGAAAGAGTGAAAGAGTTGTGTGTATGTTTAAGTGTATTAGTTTAGTGTATAACAAATCACCCGCAAATCATAGTGTTTTAAATGTTGGCTTTATTATATTTAGATATGGGAAGCCCAACAGGTCAGGAGGTGACTGCCATTGAAAAGGTAGTTTGTTACACTCACAGATCCCAGGGAGAAGGGGCACACCACACCACAAGTGGCTTCTCGAGGATGCATGGGGCAGGGGGTGGTGGATGTGGGCAAGGGCCTTTTTTGTGGTTTCCAGGGGAAGGAACAGGTGAGGCAGGGTAAGCAGGCTGAGGATTGGCTAGTCTGAGTCATTTCAGTGGGCTCTGGGGCTGGGGGGCTGTCTGTAGTTGTCTGGCACCTGGCCCTGGGGTGAGAGTGCAGGTGGACAGCGGCCTAGAGTGTTAGAGGTGGCACAAAGGAGGTGGTTGGGGCTCGGGCTCTGGATCGGTTGGTTTGCATGTGAAAGGCCTGCACTATCTTTAGTACAAACCGGCCACCCCTGGCAGAGGCAGACTCTCCAGGGTCAGCAAGGCCCCAGCTGTCAAAGCATCAGAAACACACGGTTATTACACTTAGTGACTTAATAACCGGATCATTTAGTATTTCATATAGTTTCGGGGGTCAGAAATCTGGGATTGGCTGAACCAGGTGGGTCTGGCTCAGGGTTTCTGGGGAAGTTACCAACAAGATGCTAGCCAGAGCTGCAGTCATCTGAAACTTCCCTGGGGCTAGAGGATCTGTGTCCAAGATGGCCCAGCCACGGGGCTGTTGGAAAGAAGCCTGGGTTCTTTACCACGTGGCCTCTTCGCAGGGCTGCCGGCTTCTCCCAGAGGAAGTGATCTGACAGAGAGAGTGAGAGAGGGAGAGAAAGATGCCAGGATGAGAGCCACGCTTACAAAAATAAGTTAATGCCGGACGTGGAATACCATTGTGTCTTAGTTCCTTTCCTGTTGCTTATATAGTAACAGAATAGCTGAAACTGGGTAATTTACAAAGAAAAAGAATTTATTTCATACAGTTATGGAGGCTGAGAAGTCCAAGGAGGATGGGCCCCATCTGATGAGGACTCTTCGCCAAGTCCAGAGGTGGCAGAGGACAGACATCACATGGCTAAGCGTGCTAGCTCAAGTCTCTCTTCCTCTTCCTATGTAACCACTAGTTCTCCTCCCATGATAACTCATTAATCCAGTAATCAAGCAATCCGTGAATGGATCAGTCCATCCACGAGAGCAGAACTCGCATGATCCAATCACCTATTAAAGGTCCCACCTCTTGGTACCACCACATTGGGGATTAAATTTCAGCATGAGTTTTGGAGGGGACAAACATTCAAACCATAGCACAGTTATTGCTGCCGCATGCTGTCGGTCTCACAGACCAACTGTGGTGCCATGAGGCCTGGGGAGGGGGAGGGGTGGGGACAAAACTCAAGGGTGTGACTACCCGGCAATTAACCAGGGCCAACTAGCAGACCACCACAGCCCACCTTCTGGCCCCCAAAATTCATATCCTTCCCACATGCTAAATATAGTCAACCCCTTCCACAGTCCCCAGTGTCTCATCCTAGTATAGCATCTGTTCACCGTCCAGTGTCATAATCTAAATCAGGTCCAGGTGTGACTATATTTCCGTAAACGCAGCCTCCAGCACAGTTCTTCTGTCCACCCCTGCCGCACCCTCCCCCACTGAACAGACACGGAATAACCACTCTAGACACTCCTGGTCCACAAGGGAGGGGAAAAAGGTATCACGTGTTTGCAGCTCTATAGTGTCCTCAGCCTGCGTCCTGCCAGTAGAGTTTTGAGGGTCTAACGTCCACTTTTTGTGTTATACCCTCTCTGTCCCTTTCAGTCCAAGCTGGTGATGTTTCTGTATAAATAATTATCTTAAAAACCTTAGGGATTTTCTGTGAGTTTTGTTGGAGCCTACTTCATTAGACAAATGCAATATTCACAAATCTCTTTGAGGTAAGCCCTTCCCTACTTTTAGCTTTTGCAGACGGCTGAGGGACAGTGCCTGTAAGCTTTCTGTCTGCACTAACCTTTGATTGAGAGAGTCTGTGAGGCACACCTTTAATCTATGCAGAGGGCCTTTTGTCTGACTGAACAGTACTCTGAGGGGCCACCTCACATCTTTCTGAAATCTTAAAAAGATGATTTTACAGTCATACCCCAGGATTCAACTCTGGACCACAACCATTCTGGCAGGACCCTGGATTTGATCTTTTCTTGGAAACCATTTCTTTCCCTCCCTCCCTCCTTCCCTCCCTTCCTTCCTTTCTTTCTTTCTTTCTTTCTTTTTCTTTCTTTCTTTCTTTCTTTCTTTCTTTCTTTCTTTCTTTCTTTCTTTCTTTCTTATTCTTTCTTTCTCCTTCCTTCCTTCCTTTGTTCCTTCCTTTTCTCCCTCCCTCCCTCCCTCTCTCCCTCTCTTTCTTTCTTTCTTTCTTTCTTCCTTTCTTTCTCTCTTTCTTTCTTTCTCTTTCTTTCTCTCTCTCTGTCTTTCTTTCTTTTTCTTTCTCTCTCTCTTCCTCCCTCCGTCACTCCCTCCCTTCCTTCCTTTCTTTTTCTATAAAGACAGGGTCTTGCTCTATTGCCCAGGCTGCAGTGCAGTGGCCCGATCATAGCTCACTGAAACCTCAAACTCCTGGGCTCAAATGATCCTCCCAGCTCAGCTCCCCTCCCTCCCAAGTAGCTAGGACTAAAGGTTGCTACCGCGCCCTACCGCCATTTCTTAATTGTGGCATAATTGGCCACCTGGGAAGGCTGGACATTTTCAAAATCATCCACTCCCAGTTCATTTTTGTTTAAAGCTCCTTCCTTTCATTGATCTCTGTCCTCTAGCATCTTACTAGAAGCAACTAGGCAGCACTTTCAATATTCTGATTCAAAATCTTGACTAGACCACCCAGTTCATTGCTTCTGTGCACATAATTACAGGCAACAGCAGTGCCACTGTATAAAGATCCCCTGCTCCTAGTGTCTAACAGCATCTACCTGACTGTCCTGTAAGCAGTTACCTACAAACTTTAAAGACTTGAGTCTTTTATTAACAGCTTCTTCAGATAATTGAAGGCTTTCACTAACACTCTGGACAAAGCCCACAGCCCAGTTCCAAAACCACTCTCACACATGAAGTTTTTGTCACAGCTGCACCCCACTTCCAGGTATCAACATCTGTATGAACTATCAGTTGCTATGTAACAATTTAGCCCAAATCTTAGTGGCTTAAAACAATGCACAGTTCATGAGAGTGGGGAATCTGGAGGTGCCTTAGCTGGGTGGGTCTGGCTCAGGGTCTCTCAGGAGGTTACCATCAAGATGCTGGCTGGGGTTGCAGGCATATGACATTTGATAGGGGCTAGAGGGTTTGTGTCCAGGATGGCCCAGGCACATGATCTTTGCTACACCGGCCTCTCCATGGGGCTACTCAAGATGTGGCAGCTGACTTCCCCCACTGCATGTGATCTGAGAAACCAGTCTCTCACACACACACACACACACACACACACACACATAGAAAGGAGAGAGAGGGAGGGAGAGAGAGAGAAAGAGAGAGGGGGAAGTCATGGTGTCTCTTATAACCTAATGTTGGAAGAGCTGTACCATCACTATTCTGTATTCTGTTGGTCCCACAGACCCACCGTGGCACACTGTGGGAGACTATATAGGGCTATGAATTCCCAGAGGCAGGAAACATTATGAGTCATCCTGGAGGCTGACTACCACAAAATTATTAAGGGGTGAAATGTCATGTTGTCTATAATTTCTATACTTTGCAAAAAAAATTGATGGAGCATGTATAGCAAAATATTAACAATTATATCTAGATCTGGGTTATAGGGGAGTTTATTGTATTCTTTTTATTAGTCTATATATTTTTAAATTTCATAATACAAAGTTTTTTAAAAAAAGCGAATTTAGGCTTACTACTGGGGTGACAAGATGGCCTACTGGGTCAAGAACCTTCTAGAAATCAGCCCACTTTCTACACTCCTCTGACCTGTCTTTGCCAGCAACGCCTGCTCCGTGCTGGAGATTCTGTGCTTTCTCTGCAGCTGCACCACGGGTCGGGCTGAGTCAGCAGCACCGGCCCGTAAATGGTAACAGATGAAGTGGAATATGTTCTCTCTCAGGTATTATTTTGAGATGTTCTGAAACATACCAGCACTTTTTCTGATTTTGTTCCAAGTTTCATGAAGAGCAGTTCCATGGAGTACTTTTTCTGACCTTGGCTTCAAAGTCAGTGTTCATCACGGGGGTTTGAGCAGAGTCAGCAGTTTTGTTTACCTTTGCCCTTGCCCTGTTTGTTAATTCAGCTTGGACTCATTCTGTTCTTGGAATTTAGATCCTTATTTCATAATGAAAAATAAAAACAACTTTGGAGGGGTAGCCAGCAGCGACTGCTGAGTCATAGCTCTTTAATTTATAGGGAACTCCGTGAAATCTTAATGCTCACTTCTGCTGAGAGTTTCTATAAGAATGAAACTTTAACTTTTTTTAACAGCCTAGGTTAAATATGTACTGTGTGATGAATTTTCCAGTGGAGTTTGGAGCTAAAATTGGTGAAGCTGAAAAGCTGCCATTTTGGGTGTTGCAAGCAGTTTGTGCCTTTAGGATGGAAACAAGAATTTTTGTTTAGGGCAGGTCTTCAATTTCTTCTGGGTAATAACACTTTGGTGACTTCTTTTAATTATTCAGATGCTAACAAAACACCCGTTATTTTGGAGCAATCCCAAGCCAGTAAAATAACTCAATTGTAGATGTTTCAGACTGGGATGTGACAGGTCCTGTTTGAAAGAAAATTAGTATATCTCTAGCAGGATAATACTGTCTTGCTCAGTTTCGGCTGCTATGACAAAAACACCATAGACCAAGTGACTTAAACAATAAACATTTATTTCTTACAGTTCTAGAGGCTGGGAGTCTGAGATCAGGGTGCCAGGAGGATTGAGTTCTTGATGAGTGCCCTCTTCCTGGTTTACAGATGAGGAAGCAACATATCTCCTCTTAGAAGGGCACTAATCCCATTCATGACCTCCACCTTCATGACCCAAGCACCTGGGTCCCAACGGTCCCACCTCCTAATACCATCACATTGGGGGTTAGGATTTCAATATATAAATTTTGGGGGGTACCAACATTCAGTCCACAACATCTTTGCAGTGGGAAGGACAAGAAGTGAGTCTACCATGGTGTGATGGCTTGGTAATGTGCCCACTTGGCCAGGCTGAGCTGTATTTCCTAGAATTCCCTTTTCTTGTGTGTTCCCATTTTGGGTCCCTTATGAGGGATGCGCTTCTGCAGCCAATTGAAGTTGTTATCATAACCTTGGTCAGATGACCAAAATATGGGGGAGTGGGGCATGTATGAAATGTATGTCAACCTAAAATAATCAAAAGTCAGAATCTAGTTTAAAGGGAGTTTATTCAAGCCCAAAGTTTGAGTATAAGCCGCCTGGGAAGCACAGATTCCAAAGAGTGGAAGTCAGTGTTCCAAAGGGCAGAAGTTTGGGATCGTGTATGTAGACAAAGTTTAGGGAGGCTTAACAGAATTTCAACATCCTTCTATGTAGGTAAGGCTTGATCCATAGCTACAATGATCTGATTAGTTGAGATGGTCTTTTTCCTTCTTTTTCTTTCAGGAGAGGTATATTTAACATTTCACACTGAAGATGTAACAGTCATAGGTCTTGGGTGCTATGGGGTCTGAGTTAGGTACAGGACAATATAGGAGTCAATTTACAACAAAGATCAGTGATCGCAGGAGCGGATACTCTGGTCACTGGTGTCTCCCAGTCACTTACAGAACACCGAGGAAGAGAGCTAATCTATAGTCTGTTAATAAGAAACAGAACTGCAAACATGCTACGTGACTCCAGTCTCCAGGGCTTAACTTCCTTGGCATGATAAATTTAGAAGGTCCTGAATATTTTTCTTTCACACATGTAATAATTTCTTTTTGAAAGTAGATTAATTTTGATTTACAACAGAGGAGTTACAGGTCTCAGGAACCAGACAGGAGTATAAACGTCACAGGCTGGCTGTCTTCCTTCCCCAGGCCTCCAGATACTCTTCTAGGCTCCTTTCCCCCTGCGCCTGGCTTCCCCTCCTCTCCCTGCAGGCTCTTCGGCCCCAGGCCTCCTGACTGCCTCCCCTCCCCCTCCCGGCCCCCCTCCTTCCTCCCCTCCCCCCTCGGCCTCCCCTTCCCCCACGCCCCGCAGCCCTCTCCTCCCCACGACTCCCTCCGGGCTCCAGCTTTCCGGGGTCTACCCGCTGGCCCCGCCAGGGCCCCGACGCCCTCGGTCCTCGCGTCCACTTCCCCTCCGCGGGAGGCGCCGCCCTCCCGGTCCCCGCCCGCCCCGCGCGCTCCGGGCGGTTCTGCGGACGCGGGACAAGGTCCGTGCGCGGCCCGGCAAGCCAGCGCCCCGGCCTGTGGCAGAGGAGGGATCGCCGCGTGCACAGGTAAGGAACTCCCCAAAGTCTGACCTTCGTGGAAGTAATACCTTGTTCTTGCGGAAGAGCAGCCCCCACGATCGCACGCGTGCGGGATGCCGCTCCTTGCACCGAGGTACGTTCCTGTAGGTGATTAGCCGTGTACATTTTAAAAACATAGCTGCAATCCCACGCCATGCAGACCTGCATTCGTTTTTGCTACTCAACACAGTGCAGGGAGCTTTCCTCCAGGCCGCTAAATACTGTTTGTAACTATTCTCCTGCAGTTAGACATTCTGATGGTATAGTCTATAACTAATATAAAACTATGAAAAGACTGAGCACATTTGCACGGAAATCGGTATGCACATTTGGCAGCAGTTCCTTAGGGTGGCCATAAACAGGGGAGGGGCTGGGTTCAAGAGCTGGACTTCCGACCTACATGCTGGGTGGGTGTTGCCAAGAAAGACTGTACTGTTTACACACGGCAGACACACGGCAGCAATGCGGGTGGCAGGCCCGGCCAACACAGGGCCTGAGATTTATGTCCACTTGCTGATGGAAGATGCCACCTGTTGTTTTCAAAGCCCATTTAAAATAAGGTGCTCAGAAATGAGCCCTGCTGGTATCTGGGAAGCCTGGCCAGGCCTGGGGACAGCCCTAGAGAAAGCCAAAGGCAGGGGTGCTGTTGGTGAGTGCAAGGAGGCCAGCATGTGCTCATCATAGGTAGCTTCCTAATTCATGCTATCTCGACTGTATACCCTGTGGAAAATACAAGTGTGACTGCTGAAGAATAAATATTTGGAGGAGTTGACCTGCGTAGAATCATCTGAGGATGAATATCGGCCCTGCCTTTCCTACTCCAAGTTTGAAAATCAGCTGCCGTGCAGGTTCCTGCAGTGTTTAACCAGGAAAGGAATAAAAACCCCAGCCCTTCCCCGTTAGACACCCCCCCCCATGCTGTCGTGGAGTGACCCCTTTAACTCTGAGCCCCTGTTGCGTACACTTGGTTTCCATTTCTAACTTTTTATAGCTTACGGCAATTTATTCCTTGACTTCTTTGCTTGCTACAGTCGCATCTGCAGCAGTCTTTTCTGCTCACCAAGATCTGTTTTCTCTGTTTCTGTTGGAGAACTGTTGTGTTGGGAAGTCTGACTTCTGAGTTACTTAAATCCTTGGGGTACGAAAGCAGGAAAACCACACTCCCACCACCCTTTACCATCCATTTCTGACTTCCAATGGGGAAAAGGGAATGTTGTTCGATGACACTGTTAAAAGATAATTTTCAGCAAAAGGAAGAATCATGACTTTCATACAGATAGAAAAATGAACACATGGTAAAGATTTTATTTTATTTATTAAAGAGAGAGACAGATGTTATAGCTGGTTCAAAAAAGAAGTCAAGACGTGCACATTTGTACAGAGTAAAGGAATGCCTCAGGAAGGTGTGCCTAGGAGAGGGGCATACCCTTGGAATTTGCGGAGCACATGCTCAACAGTGATCCCCACAGGTTTTGACTTGTAATTTTGCGGAGGGACTGTCCTATGGGAGTCAGGGTTGGAGAGGCCACAGAGTCACTCTGTTGGGAGAGGGCCTGGTGGTGACACATAGGCACTACCTTGCACGAATTTTTATGAGGGAATTGTGCATTTGTTTTGCTAGCTAGTGTGGGCATTGTCAAATATGGCCACGAGGGTGTCCTCTGCAGAGGCATGTGTTGGCCATTGCTGGAGCCACGAAGAGCACCTTGACTTTCAGAGGCTTCACCAGTGGAAACCACAGACCTGATCTAGGTGGGCCAAACACACTTGCCATGATGCAGAAATCTTTTTTTTTTTTTTTTTTTCTGGAGACAGGGCCGCCTGGGCTAGAGTGTAATGGCAGGATCATAGCTCACTGCAACCTCCAACTCCTAGGCTTATGGAATCCTCCTGCCTCAGCCTTCCGAGCAGCTGGGACTACAGGTGCATGCCACCATGCCCAGCTAGTTTTTAAATTTTTTTGTAGAGATAGGGTTTTGCTATGTTGCCCAGGCTGGTCTCGAACTGGCCTCAAGCTATCCTTTCACCTCGGCCTCCCAAAGTACTGAGATTTCAGGAGTGAGCTACTGCACTGGCAAGAAAAGCCTTTTTTGACACACATGTCATGAGGACCCCACCGTGTATGCCAGACACAGTGCTGCCCGATGCAGGAGGAGGCTGAAGCCTTCTTCCTCACAGTGAAGGATCCCTCCCGTGTAGGAGAGGTTTTGTGCTTCAGTGGGAAAGATCTGTGTCTATAGGACACCCTCTGGGCTGATTCTAGCCCTGTTTGTTGTATTTGGGCCATTTTGCAAGTCTTTGTAAGTCATGGGTAAATGATAGATCTGATATCTGTAAATTCTGTCTTTTCTCTGTAGAGAATTAATCAACTGCTTCCCCTACTGTGGGAAGAATGTTTTGTCTCCGTTTGCAATTCATCTCAGCATTTCTTCACAGCATGTAAATTTGTGCTTTTCTGACTTTTCCTTCAAGCCAGTGAGAACATCTGCCTCGCTTCCTCCTATCATCTGAGTGAAATAAAATCCTTAACATGTGTTTGTTTTTATATTTGTTTAAAAGTCATGATTTTACTTTCTTCTGAAAATTATCTTTTAATAAATGTGTTATTTTGGGGAGAAAAAAGCAAAAATCCTGGATGGTATATACGGAGAATGTGCTTACAGTACAGTCAATGGAGGGTCAAGGGTAGCAACCTGCCCGCCCTGCCCACGTGGCCTTGGCGCCCAGGTGCGGCCTCGCTGCTACCTGCACTGCACGTGAACATGCCACACCCAGGCCTCTCCCGCTGGAGAATAACCCTTTGAGATCAGTCCAGAGCGCTGCTCTGCTGGCTGTAAACATTCCTTCTGGAAAGTGGATATCAAGTGAAGATAAAGTAAAAAAAATTCAGATTGGAGGATGCCTTGGAATGGCCGCGCTTTTCTATTGTCCCTGGGTCCTCATACGACAGCCAGGTAAGAAATCGGTCCAAGGAATTGGTTCTCAACAAACAGTGCTACAGGGCACAACATTTACTGCAATTAATGCTGAATTATTGTCTGTGACGAATAACAGTTCTATAATGTAGCTTATGAAAACAAAACCAAGAAAACTAGCGTCCTTTGTTTGTCCTTGATGGGAGAACTAGTTGTTAATCCCTTTCTCCTTAAAATCAGATTACTTGATTTCTAATTATGAAACACTAAGAATATTCAGTGAAGTGCAGGAAATAATGTAACAGCCACCTATTTTCCCATCGCTCAGATTTAAAAGATAAATACTATTTTGTCCCATGTACTTCAGATCAAAACTTTTTAAGGAAATAAAATGTAACAAATACAGTTAAAGCCAGCAATTCTCCATCACTCCCCACCTCCCTTCCAGTAACTGCTGTCCTAATGGTGATGTGTTTCGTTCTCGTACATGATACTTTCCCTACAGTGTATTTATTATTAAAATATGTATTATTTTTGGTTGTTACTTATTTAGCATCAAAATAGCAGTTGTCTTTTTACATAGCATTATGTTTTTGAGCCTTACCATATTGATAAATATAGATTCAGTTTGTTCATTGAACTACCATGTAACATTCTTTTGATGCATGGATCCGTGTCCTATGGCTGCTGTCACAAATTGCCACAAACTGGGTGGCTTCAAACAGAATTTTCTCACAGTTCTGGAGGCCAGGAGTCCAAAATGAAAGAGTCAGCAGGGCCTTGCTCTTTCTGAAAGCTGCAGAGAATCCTTCCTTGCCTCTTCCAGCTTCTGGTGGCCCTAGCAATCCTCGGCACTTTCGGCCTGTAGATGCATCACTCCAGTCTCTCCCTCCATCTGCACGTGGCCTCATCCTCTGTGTGTCTGTCCTTGTGTCCAAATTATCCCCTTATAAGGATACCAGTCATTGCATTTAGGGCCCACCCTAATCCAGCATGACATCATCTTCATTACATCCGCAAGGACCTTATTTCCTATTAAGGTCACATTCACAGAGACTGGGGGATATCTACTTGAACAAATCTTTTCGGGAACCCAGTTCAACCCACAACAATGAATAAATCACAGTTTATTCCATTCTCTTGTCAGTGGTCAATTAGATTGCTTCCAATTGTTGCTGTCATATTGGGAATGCCAAGAACATCCATTCCATGTTCATGGCATGTGCGCGCAAGTGTGCGTGCGAATTTCTCTGGAGAAATATCTAGTGGTGGGATTTCTGGGTGGCAGGGTGTCTTCCCATTTTCCAGACCTTGCCAGTCTGCTTTCCAGGGTTTGTGTCAATTTACACTCTCATTTCCCTACCAGTGCATCCCATCTGGGTATTAACAAACTTTTTGCCGATCTGCAAGATGTAGAATGGTATTTCATTGTTCCTAGTATAATTTCTTTAAATACAGTGAGGTTGCATATCTTTTCATATGTTTATGGGCCATTCAGGTGTACTCTTTTTTAAATTGCTCATTCATATCTTTGGAGCATTTTCCTATTTCGTTGTCTTTTTCTTGGTGATTTAAAAGAATTCTTCATGTATTTTATCTAGATATTAAGTCCTCTGATTCTAAAATAATATCTTCTCCTAGTCCTATATTTTGTTTTCTCAATTTGTGGAGCCTTCTACTTTATTATTAATCTTAATTATTATCTTATTAATCTTACTATCTTAGTTATCTCATTAATGAAATTTTAAAAGCCTTTTGTTGTGGCAAGTACCAAGCATATACACAAGTAGACAAGTGCAAAGGATGTTCCTGAACTCACTCCCGGCTCCAGTGCTGTGACCATGTGAACATCTCCATCCCTACCCCACACTGGGCTATTCTGAAGTGAATCCCAGACCTCTGATCATTTCATCTGTGTATACATCGTGATGAATCTATAAAAAGACAAGGACTCTTAAAAAAAAAGTAACTGCAATGCCATTATCTTCCCCTGCCGAAATTAACAATTCTCAATATCATCAAAAATATCCACTCCGTATTCAATTTTCTGCAGTTGTCTTGCTTTTTTTGTTTTTACAATTGGTTACAATGAAATGGGATTTTTAAATCCTTTTCTTTATGATGTATGCTTTTTGGGTCTAATTTAAGAAATTCTGCCTTATTCCAAAGTACAGGAAAAAAACATGTTCTCCCATATTTTCCTCAAACAACTTAGTTTTGCTTTTCCAACTTAGATTTCTAATGGTCTGATATGCTCACTTGCGTGTGGTGCGCTAGGATCCATCTCACCTGTGCAGCTGTGTTGCATCATTGCTCCTTTCAACCCATAATAGCTGTTGAATTTTATCAAAATGATTTTTTCTGTATCTATTGTGATGATGACATGGATTTACTTCTTTAATTTGTCAATATCATGGATTACGTCATAGAATGTCTAATGGCAGACCATCCTGGCATTCCTGATATGGTCATGATATATACATTTAAAAATGTATTGTTTAGTGTGCTAATATTTCACTTACAATTTTTGTATCTAAATTTATAAGTAAGGGAATCATTCAGTTTTTCATTCTTATCTTGTCCTTGTTTAGTTTTTGTATCCATGGCATAGCCAGATCTTATTTGCTTCAAGTTGACATTTACTCCTGATTTTTTTTTCTCTGATTAGTGAATATTTTTGGTCAGGTTCCTCCACCCCAACTTCCTACTATGAAAAATTTTCAAATATGGAGAAATGGAAAGAATAGTATAGCAAACACTTATATGCTGATCATCTGGAGTCAATAATTCTTGGCAATTTGCCATATGGCTTTACATATCTATTAATATATGTGTGTTGTGTGTGTATGTATTTTATGAAACATTTGAGGGTAAATTGCAGATGTTATGACACTTCATGCCTCAGCACTTGAGCACACATCTTCTATAATAAAATTAGGAACATTCTCCTATGTAACCACTATTATCATATCTTATAAAATTATTAATAATGCACAGTGTCAGCTTTCATTCATGTTTAATCCCTCAGCTGTCTCTCAGATGTCTCTTGTAGCTGTTCCTGATTTTGAACTAGGATCTAGTTAGGGTTCACATGATGCAGTTGAGTTTATTTCTCTTTAGTTTCTTTTAACCTAGAGTCATCTCACCACCTTTTTTTCTTTTACATTGGTTTTTAAATTTAGGCACATAACATAGTTGGAAAACACACCCTCTCTTTTCTGTTCCACCAAGTTGTCAGTTTTGTTGGGTCTTCAAATTTATCAGCATAAAGTTGTTTGAACTAATTTCTTACAGTTTTTAAAGAGAAAATCTTTAATTATGTCACCTTTTCATTCCAGATATTGTTTTGTTGTTGCGTGTGTTTAGCATTCTTTCATTTTTATTTGGTTAGTTTTGCTGGAGACGTTGTCTATTTTATAACTCTCCAAGGGATCAGATTTTAATCTTTTTGGATTTTCTCTATTGTTTATTTTCGTCTCATCATTCTCTCTTTGTAGGATTTGCTATGGTCTGAATGTTTGTATCTCCCCAGAATTCATATGCTGAAATCCTAACCCTCAAGGTGATGGTATTAGGAAATGGGACCTTTGGGAGGTGACTAGGTCCTGAGGGCAGAGTCCTTGTGTTTGGAAATAGTGCCGTTATAAAAGAGACTCCAGAGAGCTGGCGGGTCCCTTCTGTCCTGTGAGGATCCAGGGAGAAGGTGCCATCCAAGAAGCAGAAAGTGGGGCCCCCGATCCTGAATCTCCAGTGCCTTGAATTTGGACTTTCCAGCCTCCAGTACTGTGAGAAGTACATTTCTGTTGTTTATGGGCTACCCAGTTTATGCTATTTCATTACAGCAGCCTGAACGGTTCTCTAATCTACCTGTGTCCTTGAGTTCAGTGTTCCCATTTCCGCCTTTCTGATGGAAGCTTAATTTTTTAAAAATCCAATTTGAGAATCTGTCTCAGCTAGTGAATTTAATTTGTTTACATTTATTTAAACTTAGGCTGGTCTGAAGGTTATTTCAATTGATCATAGTCAGTTACAGATTGAACTGCTCCTTGTTCAACTCTTTTTTCCCCGTCTGACGACTGCACTTGAGTAGACTTAAAAAATAAATAAATAAATTTATTTCAGCCACATTATTTCATGCCTTGTAGTTAACAGGTTTTTTATTTTCTTTTTCTTTCCCACTTTCTATTTTGATTCATCAGGCTTTTTTATGTCTCCTCTCATTTCAAACCCCATTCTCTTCATAAATTTCCTCTGGCGGTTGTATCTGCTGATTCTTGTTTATTTGAATCACTTCCTTGTGTGTAGTTTTTTACAGTGAGCTCCTCCTTGACCGGTAGTATTTTCTGGCCTGCACTGCGGAAGTCTTGCTATACAGTGGATCTGCATTTGCCTCTGCCAGGTGTTCCAGGGGCTTTGCTGACCGAGGGTCAGTTATATTGATTTCTCAGCCAAGGATTGTGTAGGGTTGGGGATTGGTTTCTTTTTTTCCTTCCACTCAGAATTTAGATGAGATGAGCTTTGCTGTATTCCTAATCCTGGTCAATAGAGCTTTTCTTGTTTTGTTTTGGCTTCCCCTTCCCCCAGACGTGAACCTTTGAGGGCTCAACATTGCAGGGTGGGTCTCGGTTACAAATTCCCATCTCATGTGGTCCAGGGCCTCATTGGACACAAAATCCTAAGCACCCGGGGTGTTCCTGGGTCCAGCCCTGTCTCCCAACTTCGTCGGGTGCCTCCGGCATCTCTTGTGTCTTCCTCACTCTGGCTTTCCGTCTCCTCTCCAATCCCGGCTCCTGGGGAGTCCCCTTTTTCCTATGAGCTCCTCCGTTTTTATTTTTCTTTATTGATTTCGTTCAATCTGTCATTTATAGTGTTTGCAGCCTTAATCTGTGGTGTTGCCAGAACCAAAAGTTACGTTTGATTGCTTACAAAATAAATATCATAGATATAGTTAAAATTAATTTTTTTCTGTAATTTTTTTTTTTTAGAGACAAAATCTTGCTCTGTTGCCCAAGCTGGAGTGCAGTGGTGCATTCATAGCTCACTGCAGCCTTGAACTCCTAGGCTTAAGCAATCCTCTCACTCCAGCTTCCCAAGTAGCTGAGAATACAGGCATGCATCACCATGGCCATTTTTTTGTGGAGATGGGGTCTCACTGTGTTGCCCAGGCTGGTCTCAAACTCCTGGCCTCAAGTGATCTTCCTGTCTTGGCCTCCCAAAGTGCTACAGTTTTTTCTGTAATCTTGATTTTAGTTTACTTACTATTTAAAGTCTTTAGATTTGTACCATTCAGAATGTAACGCATGTTTCTCTCTTCATAGCCTGACTTAAACATCTCCAATGGCTAACGAAGCTTACCCCTGTCCGTGCGACATCGGCCATAGACTAGAATATGGAGGGATGGGGTGTGAAGTTCAAGTCGAGCACATCAAGGCTTATGTCACCAAGTCCCCTGTTGCTGCAGGCAAAGCTGTGATTGTCATTCAGGATATATTTGGCTGGCAGTTGCCCAATACCAGGTATATTGCTGACATGATCGCTGGAAATGGATACACGTACGTATACAATTCTGTTCCTTTGTTTACATTCATGTAAATTTCTGTAGTTTATTTTGTTCCCTGACTATACAGTATTCTAATTTACATCATCTACTTCCTTATCTCACTATGGTGAAGGTAAATGGGAAATGTATGAAATTAAGCACCCACCTGGTGGAAGCCACCTGCTCCTAACCCAGTCCCTGCGCTTTGTGTGCTCCTGGGGGTACCTGGCCCTGTAGGCTTGTTGGACACTGGTAGTTCTCTCCCCGTGTGTGGCCCTGGCCCGGCGCAGGCCCTGGACACTGTGGCAGTGCGTGCCAGCTCTGCAGTGGGCCCGTTACTTGGCCCCTGAAACATCTCAGCCTCATGTCTGATTTCACAGGGCTACTTGGACGGCAGGGCGTCCCCGACTCTTCCTGGTCCCAACATGTCCCACCATGGCCTGGTCTGAATTAGACAGGGGTCCGGAAATCGTACAGTGAGACCTTGCTTGTCTCCCAGAGTTTACTTCTTTGTCCGTCCAGGTGGCCATGGCCACCGTTGGTGAGGGCTGCCACCTGTTTGCTTGTCATTTGCTGGTGTTGGCAAAGGCTTCAGGAAAGCCCAGAGGAGAGCAGGAACCACTCCTTCCTCCCCAGCCTCAGAAAGCGTAAACCCAGCAGGCTCGAACCCGTGCACCACCCCAATTTCCATTGTTTTCTCAAAAAGAGAAGATGGAAACCTGAGGGTGCACCTACCTTGTTTTTCTAGGAAGAGAAACTGGTTTGGAGAAATCACACCCACCGCAGCCTGATGCAGACCGTGCTGAGTGAAAACATCTCACTTGCCGTTTCCCTTTTTCACGTCCCGGGTTCCCTCTTGAGGACCAGCCGGCTGAGCCTCCCAGGGGCAAACCCAATACTTAAGACACAGCCCACCCCGATTGCCTTCTGGCTCAGCCAGACCCTGTGCTAAGGGCCTGTCCAGGGCCACTGCCCTTACACCTTCCAGCAACCCTTGAGGGAGGAAGCGCTGCTGCGCTCCTTTTGCAGAGCGGGAAACCATAAAGACAGGTCCGCGACTGCCCAGATCACCCAGACACAAGCAGCAGGTTGATGGGATTTCGGTTTCTGATGTTTCATGGTGGGTTCTTTAGCTGCAGTCACAGAGTAACAGTTGAGCAGACACCTGTGACTTACAAAGCACTTTCACACCTACACAACTGACTCTGCCGGCAGGATCGTCCCCTGAGATTGGGCGGCGCAGGGTGCTATTTGTCAGATCAAGGAGATGAGGATAAAGTGGTTAAATGACCTGTTAAGGTCACATGCAGTGTAGAGTGGTACTGAGCCTCGAACTTGGAGTTTCCGAGCTAGTGTCAGTGTTGTGTCTACCCCTGCGGGAGGAGGTGTGTTCCTCCAACCAGGCGGCGACTCTTTATTTTAGGAAACAGGCCTCTGGCTGGGGCGATGTTGGCTCTGTCCCCCTGGGTTGACTTGTGAGGAAGAACGACATGGACTTGGGCAAGGCTTGTTTTCTCTCTGCAGCCTCTTTTAGAACCTGCTTCAGACCATACCCTTTGGACAGGAAGTTGTGTCCTGCTGGCATCTTGGGTGGATGCTGGTGAAAATTGCTTGGTCATAGTGACTAGACACGCTCACCAGGTGTGTCCTCTGGCCTGAGGCTCATGTGAAAGGCCATGTGAAAGGGAGCTCCAAGGCCAGCTGAGAGGGGCAGCTCCTCCAGGGCAGCAGGGGACTTTGCAGCCACCCGCCCCAGCCCACGTGCCCAGGTGCCCCCTGGGCCTGTGCCAGCATATCCAGTGGGGAGTGTGCCCCACCGACAGCCTCGCCGTTTCCCAGGGCTGGGTTATGAGCCCCGCCAGAGTTCATGCACCTGCGGTTGTGACACCCACAGTGGCCTGGTGCCAGGTGGCCTCTTTGCTGCAATCAAAGTTGGCCTGCACACCCACTACTTTTCCTTTTCTCTGAGCTAGAATCACTAACTCAGAAAGTTTCTCAATAAATGTAAGCAAACAAACAAGTCCAAGCAGTTCTGAAACTAAGATCGATTAATGTCAATATTTTATAGAGTCATCGTTCCAGACTTCTTTGTAGGGCAGGAGCCGTGGGACCCCTCTGCCGACTGGTCCACCTTCCCCGAGTGGTTGAAAACGAAGAACGCCCAGAAGATTGATAAGTAAGTTATCAGCGGACATGGCTGTGTGTGTGGTGTGGCCCAGGGAGAGCTGGGTTGGCTTCGCTCAGACACCCCCATCCACACCTCCAGGTAGGACATCTCATGGCTGCAGCCAAGAGTCCTTCCTGAATGTAAAGGAAAAATGCTTTCATGTGGCACAGTTCTGAGCTGAAGATTGGGAGCCAACAAGCACTCCTGCTGCCCCAGCAAGCTCACCTGTGTCCCTGAGACTCCTTGGTGCCACTGGTGTGTAGGGGAACCTCGTGGAGGTCATGGGCTGGACTGATTACCCCGACCACGGGGCCAGCAGCCCTTTCCTCCCCTCCTGGCTGCAGAACCGGTTGAGAGGAAGGGCAGAGAAAAGCAACTAGATCCAGTGCCAGCCTCAGTACTGCTGAGCTGGTGGGAAACCACGGTTTTAGATCTGAGACCCAAAGGCCCCCCCCCGATGCCCAGCCTAGACCCGATCCCAGTCCATCCCCCTGAGGGGGATTTGGGTCTTCAGAGCAGACCCACCCGACCGGGATTGCTCTTGGGGGGTCCAGGGGGTAATAAGAAGACGGGGAGGAACCCCCAGGCTGCAGCCTTTGCCTGCATTTGCTCTGCCCAGTCTAGAAGGACCAGAGCTGTCAGCCGGTCAGCCCTCCTTCCTTCTGTCTGGAGGTCTAAGTACAGAGGGGGAAAGAGGCCAGGAATGTTCTCTAAGGACAAGCTCCTCCAGCACAAGAAAGCCTGAGCCCAGGGGAAAAGGGTTCCCCCAACACTAGCCGCTGACTCGAGTGGCCATTTCTCCCCGAGCCCTCTCCTCTCCATCACCTGACTCTCCCCCACACCGTACACGTGAGCCCCACGATTGATCACTGTCAGCCTTCTGTTTGATAAGCTGCCCCGCAAGCCCAGGCCAGGGCAACTGCTAATAATGTGGCCACCCACCTGTGGCCACTCGGTCCCTGGAACCCTCTGCCCCTTCTTCTACCACGAGAGTACCCTGAACTTCCCAGCTCTCGGAGCTGACTCTGGGGCTGCTGGCCTCCCTCTCTTGGTCTGGTGGACACTGGGCAGTGCCTCTGCCCACAGCTCACGTCAGCTCTGCAGGGGCCTCCAGTGTCCTCAGCTCGGCCTTGCCTCCCCGCTCACTGGGGGCCACAGTCTCCCCTGTTTTGGCCACCCCCTTTCTAGGGGCTGATGCAGAATAGCAGTGCTTTGTGGCTCAAGCCAGGAGCCTGCCCAGGCCTGGGTCTCCCTAGGGTCTCTGTGGGGTCTTACTGGACCATGGGGAGATGCTGCTGCCTGCCCTTGGAGCTTCCAGCCTGGCTGAGTACCCGGGACTGTGAATATTAGAAACCATTAACCTCAGGGTCCTGTAAGTAACAGACCAGGGCTAGATGCTACAGCATCGATTCCACCTGGTGAAGCCTGGATCCTAGAGCAGATGAGATCAAACGTGGTGGGGCTGGGAGGGGCCCCCCGATCTGTCTTCTGGCAGGAAGGACCTGTTTCTCCTGCTGGGAGAGCTGCCTGCAGAAAGCCTCCAGCTCTCTAGGATGTCGGCCACCTTGTCTAAGTCTGCCCCAGTGAGTGGTCACCGTAGGGGTGTGAAGGCCCAGCTCCCTCACCCTAAATGAGGGGACCTCAAGGGCCATGCCAGCCCCCCCAGCACAGCACAGCCCCACGTCTCTGCCAGTCCTGTGCCCTCCCCTACCTCTCCCCCAGGGTGAACCCCAGGAGCACCCTCAGTAAGCCTCCTGCATGCTGTTGTCCAGATCCAAGCTGGCTTCCCAGGGGCCCAGCCTGCCATCCCAAGAAAAACAAAGCAAAATGTTAAGAGTACGTTAGAAGAGGAAGCACAAGAGGACCAGAAAGACTGTGGCACTAAGAATACAAAATTCAGCTTTGCCGGGGGGGGGGGGGGGTGGCATGGGGGGCAGAGAGAATGGTTAGAACATTTTGCTGTTTTCCAACAAAATGCTGTGTGGGGCTGCCTTGCATTTGTGACTGGTGCAGGCAGGCGTTAGAGCACCCATGAGCCTCTTCCACGGGGGAAAAGGAAAGGCACACTTCTTAAATTAAAGGGAGGCATAAAGTGGAAACAGTAACTTTGAAAGTAGACACGAGTCCTAGTATCATAGCCAGTCAGGCGTCTTCTCTTTGCAAGGACAGAAAACCCATCTTGAATGTTTACTACTTAGGGGGTCAAGGGATTTGTATTGGTTTATAGAACTGAAAAGAAGTAGTTTTTGGCTTCCAGCAGGGTTTGGTCCATAGCTTAAAAGATATCCCCAGGACTCGTCCTCCAGCATCTCTCAGCTCCATTTCCTGTATGACAGTTCCATTCTCAGGCAGCTCTTGCCTCTGGGTGACAAAATGGCTGCAGCAGCTCCAGCCTTCTGTTGGTCTCTCTCCCAGCAACTCAGCAATCTCATTTTGTCCTCTTGTTTATGATTGGGTCAAAAGTCCATCCTTGAACTAATCATTGTGTACAGGAGATTGCTAAGCTTTGATTGGCCAGGCCTGAGCCATGTACTTTACTCATGGAACTGAGGGCAGAGCCACCTAAGTATGTGCATGGGGAGAGATTGTTCCTCTGAAGCTGAATCCTAGTGTTCCCGGAAAAGCAGAGAACAGACTGGGAGCAAGAAAGCAACACAGTTCACTTGAGTCAGTTAAAGAATTTTTACAGAAATGCCTTCTTCCTTCTTGTCCTTTCCAATTAGGGCAGTTATTCCTAAGATCAAAGCATTCAAGAAAAAATCTGAAACCAAAAAGGACAAAAACTACTACTTGCTACACTTTATTTTGTGGGATTACTTAAATACTGCAAGAGAACATTATGAAAATAACCGCTTGCATACAGAGTGGTATGACATATATGTTTAAATGTGTTCAAATATATGTTACGATTAAAGAAAAAGTCGGTGCTATAGAATTGCATTGTACTTAGATTTTTTAATTGCAAACGTACAGCATTTCTCCCCTACCAGATTAAACAGAACTTTCTGGGCTGGCCTTGCACCCTACCTCCACTTTGGTACCCTCCTAGTTGAAAATGTGTTCTGAGTTCCAAGCAATCAGTTTGCAGATGACCCATTTGCCAGAGGGCTGCTGTTCTTGCTGCTTGGTGCTGTCGTGGCTTAAATAGTCCTGGTGGCTTTCCAAATTTTGCTTCACTCTTTGAGGCAGGAGGCGGCGAGCAGTGCAGAGTTGGGAGTTTCAGGGAGAGAATGAATGTGTGCAGGCAGAGAGTATTTGAGGTACTGCCCATAGTATGGCTCGTGCCTGCCTGAGGGGAGAGAGGAGTCTGGGGCACACGCGGCAGGGACTAGATCTTGGCCTGAGGTCTTAGGAGCCATGCGGTGGACTTTGGCCTTTGTCCTGAAGAGAGCTGATCAGATCTGTGATTTGGAAAGAGCACCGCGGGCTTGCAGCTGTTCGGCAGTTGGAGGCGGGCTGGGTTTGGCTGGGATGATGCGTTGCTTGGGCAGGAGGGAGTGAGGGTGGAGCTCTAAAAATAAGAACCTTTGACAACTTCAAATAACGGTTGCTGATACAGCCCTGTTATCATCGGCGCAGCCCTTTGAGGGGTTCACAAAATAACCCTTGATTCTTAAACGCCTTTTCTTTCTGTTCTAGAGAGGTCGATGCTGTCTTGAGGTACCTGAAACAAGAGTGTCATGCCCAGAAAATTGGCGTGGTGGGATTCTGCTGGGGTGGAATTGCTGTCCACCACTTGATGATGAAATACTCGGAGTTCAGGGCGGGCGTCTCCGTCTACGGTATATCTGTCCTGTACATTTTTACGGAATGAAAAGGAGGAATGGTTGAGTGATAGTAACCACAAGCTTCTTTGACCCAGTGCCACACAAAACCCAGTAGTGCAGACATGGCCCATCTTTGGGAAATTGGCTTTAAGAATCTGCAAATAGAGGTGGAAATTTGCAGTGCAGTTAACCAGAGGATGTCACTGGGAGGGAGGAGGCCTGGGTCCCAACAGTGTGACTTTGGGAAAGTCACCTAACCTGAGCTTTCCATTTCTTCACTTAGGATGAAGGGGATAACATTTCTTTCTGTGATGATGATTAATATCACATAATACTTTTATGAGCAACATCTGTGAAAATATTTTTCTGAGATACGAATTGCTCTTACCTGTACACAAACACACGTGCACACACTAAAGACAAAAAGAAAAGGAAAACCCACTTTAAAATGTAAATAGCAACTTACACATTTTAGCCAAAGCAAACCAAACCTATCAGCAATGAAATAAGAACATTATATCTGTAAATAGAAATCACATACTAGGTTTATGATACAGAAGCATTCAGACCAAAAAAATGCAAAAAACCAAAAAGACACACAAGGAAATTTGGCCACCTTTTGTAATATGGATGCTCCTTGACTTATGATGGGGTTATGTCCGGTAAACCCATTGTAAGTTGAAAATACCGTAAGTTGCAAATGCACTGAATACACCTACCCTACTGAACATCATAGTTTAGCGTAGTCTACCTTAGATGTGCTCAGAACACTGACATCAGCCTACAGCTGGGCGAAACCATCTGACACAAAACCTATTTTATAATGAAGTGTTGAAAATCTTAGGTAATTTATTGAATACTGTACTGAAAGTGAAAGACAGAATGGTTGTATGGATACTCGAAATACGGTTTCTACTGAATGCACGTTGCATTTGCACCATTATAAAGTCCCAAAATTGTAAGTCAAACCATCGGAAGTTGGGGACCGTCTGTAGTATATCATAATGATTTTTATTTGGCCTAATGGTTCCTCACTGTGGTATTTTCATCTACTTTTAGCATTTTTAAAAACCCTTTAAATGTTGACTTACACAAAAGAACATAAACTCAGTAAGTGCCCAGTTATGATACAGAAGCATTCAGACCCTAAATGCTGAACATGAAAAGAACATGTTAATAAATGCAGTAAGTGCCCCGTTGCCTGTGGAACAATGGGGCCAGCTGTTGCAAGCCGAACAGTCAGTGCCTTTGTGCGAATTAGCAGAAGGGGCGCAGGCATGGACGCCTCACCGGCGCCACCTCCTGGCCGCTGTCGTGCAGTACGCGAGCCGCCGCGCATGGCAGGACTCTGACCCAGGGGACATCAAACCGGGGGTCCTGCCACATGACGTGCCTTTGCCTGAGTGGGGCAGGGAGCGTGGCCATCTTTTCTGTGGCGCTCTCCCTCCTAAAGAGGAGTTACAGGTGAGAGAAGGCTCTCTCTGGTACTTAATTTTTCTGTGCTGCCGTCAGGAAGTGGAAAAAAAATACGTTATTTTTTTTCTACCTGGTCTTATCTTAAAATATAACTTACTGCAAAACTTCTACTTACTTTCCCATAGAAGTGGGCACACCCACAGGTTGTTTTCAGACAATCTGGGTCCGGCAGAGCATGCTTTTAATTTCAGAATTAATCTCAAATTCTGAGATGAAGGATGAAAACTGATTTTTATAGAATGACCTGCTAAGACCAGGCAGTTTCACCCTTTCACACCTGTGGTCTTGTCTGAGCATCAGTACCTGTCCAAATGACCGCTTCTCTGACAAATGAAGGCACTCAGTGCATTTAAGCCAGAACCGGTGCGGCCGGTGTGGATGTGAGAAAGTTCTAGAACGATAATTTGACATTTACACCCCACACAGCCTACAAGGGCTAATTCCATATTTAATGGCCTGATACCTACGGAATAAGGTAGACAGTAGGAAGATCTGACTCATAAAGTCAGGCCACGTCTGTGGAATTGCTAGAAAAGAAAATAAAGCCCCCAAAGCGCATATTTTACTGGGATAAACAAGACCATGTGCACGGTAGCTCTCCGGGGCGGGAGCATGGAAATCATACTATCGTGCCCCTGTACTCAATTCTCAGGCATCGTCAAGGATTCTGAAGACATTTACAGTTTAAAGAACCCCACACTGTTCATTTTTGCTGAAAATGATGCTGTGATTCCACTTGAGCAAGTAAGTTGGCATCTTTTCTCCTCTCATTTATATATTTAATATATACATGATTTGACATTTCGGGGGAAGTAGGGTGGGGGAGGGAGTCCTAAAGTTTTCATTTGTTTTCCAACATTAACATTTTAATGATGGATTTTGGCTGAGCAGGGGCGTGGCTCATGCCTCCAGCACTTTGGGAGGCTTCGGCAGGAGGATAGCTTGAGGCCAGGAGTTCAAGACCGGCCTGGGCCACATAGTGAGACCACGTCTCTATAAAAAATAAGAAAAAATTAGCTGCGTGGGAGTTTCTTGGGAGGCTGAGGTAAGAGGATCACTTGAACCCAGGAGTAAGAGGCTACAGCAAGCTATGATGATGCCACTGCACTCCAGCCTGGGTGACAGAGCAAGACTCTGTCTCTTAAAAAAAAAATAAATAAGTAAAGATGTGTTTTATTAAATTTCACTTATATAATTCCACTTAGGGTGGAATTGTGACCCCCCCCGCCCCAAACACAATTATTTAGTGTCACATCTGAAGGAAGTGTTTCGGTGTGGCCTGGTTACCTGGTGTAGAAACAGGTTCCGTCTCCCCCTCACCCCCTAAGGCAATGTGAAAGTTGTCATAAGGTCTGTGACTTTAAAGACATGGATTTGTTAAACCAGTAAATTGATAAGGAAAAAGCAGAAGAAAAATGTGGTTCAAAAGCGGTCATGTAGAAATTATTATTAGTAACTAATACATTCCTACAAATGATTTCAAATAATTGCTGTTGTATCATTTTTATATTGTTCTGAAATCTCTCCTTTGCCAGAGGTAAGAACTGTGTTAGTTACAAAATTAGAAGGAAAGAATTCAATGTAGCCGTGGAACTTGTTTCTGATTTAAAGTGTTGATGTTCAATCTCTGTTCTCAACACTCACTGAAGATTTGGAAAATGGAAAATATTACTAAAGGGTTGAAATCATAGGTCCTCATGAAATCATTTGCATACCAGGTCTCTGTGCTGACCCAGAAGTTGAAGGAACACTGCAAAGTTGCATATCAAATTAAAACATTTTCTGGGCAAACTCATGGCTTCGTGCATCGGAAGAGAGAAGACTGTTCACCTGCAGACAAGCCCTACATTGACGAGGCGAGAAGGAATTTACTTGAGTGGCTGAGCAAGTACATGTAGTAGTAATCAAGTGCAAACTTTCCTAAAATAGCCTTCATCCAAAAAACTGCTTTGAAATACTTAGATCATTTGATTTAATTTTCACTTTATATAAAATAAATGTAGAAATCCTGAAATTCATTACTTCATCTGAATCACAAATTCAGTAGGAAATTTCAATGTATGAAATAGTTGAATTTTTAACATGTACTTCAAATAAAAATTTAAAAACTAGGTCTGTACTTGGAGAATTTGAATGAAAGAGTAACACCCAAATTATTAATAAAAACCCTAGGGCTATTCAAGGACCAGCTGACAGCTCAAGTGTGGCCTTTCTGGTCTTTAATTGAACACTTCCTTTAAAATGCTGCAAAGCTGTGAAGCACACGAGCTATAAATTGTACACTAACTGCTCAACTTAACTAGACATTTATCTTTGTCTTAAGAGCGCTGCATTTGTGACATTTATATATTGCAATATGAGAAGTAGTGAGATTAAACTAGGGCTCCATTGATCTAATTATATCAAGCTAATAACCTAATGTTTTGAATTTTTGAGTTTGTAGCTCTTTTTTTTCTTTTTTTAAGATAATAGAAAACAGAGTTAACATCCGCTGTTGTCCCCTAGGCAGCGTTTCCCGAACACTGGCGTTTCGGGTCTCAGGGACTAGGGCTGCGTCAGAAGTCTCTGGCGTGTTCACCAGGGGGGTGGTGCAGGGCGAAGTCGGTCAGCACCTCTGGGCCTGCACCTGCTAGGTGCGTGTGTGTGTGACTTTGGGTAAGTGACTTGACGTATTTATTTTTCTTATTTGGTCCTGAGGTCTCTGCTAGGAGTGGCCGTAAACCCCAGCCCTGCCCTGACCGGGCTCCAGGCTGGTTGGTCGTGGATGTGGACAGTGTGCCTTTCACAGGGTACTGCTTTGTCCTGGCGATGGCCTCATAACTGTGTCCAACTGTGACCAGGTGTCCCCTCATGGGAAGCTCGTTCACCCTGCCGGAACCCTTGTGGCTCTCGTCTGACCTGTTTGTTCCCACCAAGGTAGCTCTGGGAGAGCCCTGACTGGGGGCACAGTTAGGTTTGGGTGTGCTGGTCCCCTGTGACACAGAGGAGGGAACTCAGTAAACATAGGAATTGCCAGCGGCGGTTACAGGTACCGGAGAGGAGAGGGTGGCACAACTCGCGGGGCCAGCGGGAATCAGGGAGCCATTTGGGACACAAGCGCTCAGCCCGCGGGTGGGGAGCAGGAGAAGGAGAGAGACCTGTGGGCGGAAGACTCGACTGGGGTCCAGGGCAAGCAGGTTTCCCGCGGAAGTTCTAGTCGGTGGGTTCGGAGCAAGCAGGCACCAGCGCCGTGGGGTCACGCTGTGACTGAGGGGTCACTGTGGCAAATTTCAGCATTCCGTGTGGGGGGTGGGGGTCAGCAAGGTTGTCTCTGGCTGTCCCACGGGGAGGTGGGAGAGGTGGTCACCAAGAGGCCATTGTATGAGCAGATGTCTGGACTGACCACCTTGAGAACTGGGAAGAGGCAGAGAAATGGAAACTGAGTCGAGGGTAACTAAGCCCTGATTCTGGTAATAACATACTTTATTTAACCCAGTTTATCACAAATGTTATTTCAGAATGTAGGCAATATAACAAATTATGAACAAGGAGATATTTTGCATTCTTTTTTGTCCTATGTCTTTGAAATCTGATGTGTATGTGTTTTTAGTTTTATGCTCCAGCACATCTCAATTCAGATGCTAAATTTTTTTATTTTTTGAGACAGAGTCTTGCTCTGTTGCCCAGGCTAGAGTGCAGTGGCATCAGCCTAGCTCACAGCAACCTCAAAGTCCTGGGCTCAGGCAATCCTCCTGCCTCAGCCTCCCAAGTAGTTGGGACTATAAGCATGTGCCACCACATCCAGCTAATTTTTCTGTTTTTAGTAGAGACGGGGTCTTGCTTTTGCTCAGGCTGGTCTTGAACTCCTGAGCTCAAGCGATCCTCCTGCGTTGGCCTCCCAGATTGCTAGGATTACAGGTTTGAGCCACATGCCTGGCCCAGATGCTAAATTTTCATCAGAAGTACTTGATTTTTCTTTAGATGTTATAAAATTAACAGTTGAAAAAAAGTAGATTCACATACCCATATTGTTCCAAACTTATTAAAAGTTTTCCAATAATTGGGTTTAGTACCAAAAGTCATTTCCTTTACAGTTTACCTCCCACATTGACAAAACTGGTTTATTTGGTTTTTAGAAGAATTGATTTGACTTTGAAGCAACAGTGTATCCGTTTCAAAACAATGTCTGTCCAAACTGAGTGCGTCCACTGGCTGTCGAGGCAGCTCCGTGCTGACGGCATCGCGGTCCAGGGTCCGGCACACGCTGCAGAGCAGCTCTCAGTGTGCCAGTTTGCATCACATTTTTCTTGCTGTTTTTGTAGGAAAAGTATGTTACACTGCTTCAGTTTTTAAATTTAAATGAATTAAAATTAAATTAGGAATGGAACTCTCCAGGAGCACTGACCACATCGCAAGCTCCCAGAAGCCACTGGCCGCCCGTGCCAGTCTACACCTGGTGGAGAAGATTCTTATCCTGTTGCCTGCCCTTTGACCCTGTTCGTGCTGCGACTGCCCTGCAGTTGGTCTTTCTTAGTACAGCCCAGACGATTTCTTTACTTGGCACACGCCTCGAGCCTAGACCAGCTGTGTGTCCTTCCCGTAGCCCCTGCAGGTCAGAGCGTTTACCCACCAAGGCAGGGCCCCACCAGCAGGGACGCTTCTCAGCTCACTGGCCTGGCTAGTGCAGGGACGGGGGAAAACTCCCCATCGCCCTCTGAACATCACTGACACGAGGCAGATTAATAGGGGAAAGGCGTACAAATGTATTTTCTCACAGTGACACAGGAGCCTTCAGAACCAAGACCCACACATACAGGGGGAATTGTCCATTTTTGTGCTTAGGTTCAACGAAGTATGGACGGCCATGTAGAAATATGACTAGACAAAACGGGTCTGATCTAACGCTAACAGACTGAGCGGGGGACCAGCCAGGCCTGTCCAGATTCTTCTCGGCCTCTCTGTGCAGCATCCTTCCTTCTGGGTGTGGGCAGGGCCCTCTCCGGAACAGGGGTCTTACGATCTGTAATCCAGTAAGGTAGGTCAGATAATTTCTTTATGGCTAGTTTTTACACAGAAAGGAGGGGGGAAAGCTAGAGTAATATTTTTAGCTTCTATGGCTGGCTTTGGGGAAAAGGGGTTCTCTGAGCTGCCTTGGGGAGGAGGGATTCTAGTTTCCATGGATAGCCTTGGGGGAGAATGAGGGGCAGAGACAGAGGGCAGAAGGGCAGAGCGAGCTGCTTCTGAGGCCTTCATTTTGGGGTACCGCTTTCTGAGACCCCACACAAGTCACAGGGCCCCACCCAACCACAAGGAACCCAGGAAGTGCAATCTTACTATGAGCCCAGGAAGAGCAGCACTGAAGACTGGCTCAGATGCAGGAATGAGGAAACAAGCTTTGAGAGGAAGGTGGATCTAAGGGACATTGGGGAGAGATTGTCTTGGGCAGGAGGAGGATCCCCCCGACACTGTATCCCCCGACACTGAGGCAAGTACAAGTGTAAGAGTTTCCAACTGCTGCTGTGACAAATTTTCACAAACTTGGAAACTTAAACCACACAGATTTATCATCTCACAGTTCTGTAGACTGGACGCCAGGTTGGCTCGGCTGGTCGCTCTGCCCTGCCCTGGGTCTCACGAGACCAAAATCCAGGGTCAGCCGGCTGGGCTGCTATGGGGAGGCTCCAGGGAGAAGCCACTTCCAAGAGCATTTGAGTCTTTGGCAGAATTCAGTTTCTTGCATTTGTAGTGCCCAGGCTCCTGTTTCCTCTGGCGGTGAGCTAGCGGCAGCCTTAGGTTCCCGGAGCCCCTCCTCGGCCCCCGCGTGTGGAGCCTGTGATGTTAATATTAGAGCCGGCAGCAGGGTGTGGGATCTTCCTCCGGCTGCCCTCTCTCGAGTCCTCTTCTGCGGAATCCCTCTCACCTCTCTCTGTGACTACACTGGCCCACCTGGATAACCGCCCTATTTTGCAGCTGATTGGTACCCTTGATGACATCTGCAGAGTCCCTTCAGTGTCTAGACTTTTGCAGGGACAGCTTTAGAATTCTGCCTACCACAGGTCCTAAGCACGGATGAGCTGACAAGTGTGTGAGGGAGCATGGAAGTCGGAAGATCACACTGCTGCTTCAGTATCTCTGAGGTAGGAGTCAAGATCATCTGATGAGTAAGACGTCTTGGCGGGGCGTGGTCGCTCACGCCTATAATTCCAGCACTTTGGGAGGCCAAGGTGGGAGGATTGCTTGAGGTCAGGAGTTCAAGACCAGCCTGGGCCAGAGCGATACCCCATCTGTACAAAAAAATAGAAAAATTAGGCAGGCGTGGTGGTGTGGGCCTGTGGGAGGGCGAGGCAGGAGGATCGCTTGAGCCCAGGAGCTTGAGGCTGCTGTGAGCTATGACGCCACTGCACTCTAGCCTGGGTAACAGAGCAAGATCATGTCTCAAAAACAAAAGGAAACTAAAAAGACATTTTGCTAAGTGCAGATTTTCAGCTGCTTATATTGAAAATATTTAGGGGCCAGGCATGGTGGCTCACGCCTGTAATCCTAGCACTCTGGAAGGCCGAGGCGGGAGGATCGCTCGAGGTCAGGAGTTCGAGACCAGCCTGAGCAAGAGTGAGACCCGGTCTCTACTAAAAATAGAAAGAAATGATCTGGACAGCTAAAAATATATATAGAAAAAAATTAGCCAGGCGCGTGCCTGTAGTCCCAACTACTCGGGAGGCTGAGGCAGAAGGATTGCTTGAACCCAGGAGTTTGAGGTTGCTGTGAGCTAGGCTGATGCCACGGCACTCTAGCCTGGGCAACAGAGTGAGACTCTGTCTCAAAAAAAAAAAGAAAATATTTACTACATAACATTAAGAAGTTTATTTCAAGACATGAGTGGTACATTCAAATTATGCAGTGTCCCTTGGATTTGACGTCTAGGATTATTATGAGGATTAAATGTATTATTAATAAATACAGTGGTTGATGTGTTAATACAGAGTTCAAATGTTCTGGTTTCAGGATTTCTTTATAAACATAAAAACTATTGAGGATCCTCAGGAGCTTTTGTTCATGTAGGTTATATTCATTAACATTTATTAGAAATTAAAACTAAGAAATTTAAAAATCATTTACTTACACATAATGAATGCACTGCTAACATAATTTTTATGGAAAATGTGTTTTCCAAAACAAAAAAGCATGAGAAGAATGACATTACAAATCTCCTTAATGTGTGGTTTAACAGAAGATGGTTAGATTTTCATAGCTGCTTCTGTATTTAATTTGTTACAATGTGGTGTTTTAGAAGAATATGAAGAAAATCTGGCCACACACAGATGCACGTGGCTGGAAAAGGGAAATGTACTGCAATTGCCTTTCATAAAAATGGATATTCATCTTCAATATTACACCAAAACTCAAGGGGTAGTTTGAATAAACTTTATTCTGTTACATTGGTCCATCTTGCACTTTGAAAAGATCTCGTACTTATGCTGATATTGTAACAGCATACATTGACATTTGGAAAATACTGGTTTACGGGGGAGACCTTCCAAATGTTGACACATTTTATTGTGCAACGTCAAAAATTGATCCTTTAATTCACCACCAATCTCATCAGAAGCCTTGAGACGATGTTGAGCTCATGATGGTGGATACCAGTGTTCAAAAATTCTAATTTTAGCTTAAATACTAAAACTTCATTGACAGAATACTGTCAGTTGTTCCATTGAAAGTGACAGGCTCATTTTATTCCTTTTTGTGAAAATGTCCTATCTTGTCACACATCTGAGTAACTAGTTAACCAACCAGTCTTTCATGTAAAATGGGGCTCCACGATGCAGGGCTAGTTCAGCTCATGCAGCTGGAGATCGTGCTTGCTACACTTACCTACACGTATTGCCTCACCAAAGGCATCTGTAGGTGAAAATGAATTTTTTCTTTTTTTAACATAATGGCAGAGAATGACTACTAGTATTTGGTGCCACTTCTCTGACTCGTGCTGACGCAGTTTGACTGGCCATTTTTTGCAGCATCAATGCAAATGTCAACACAGTAAAAAAGGCAATAACCTTATAGTTTAGGAAAATACTTTTGACCTCATGGGCCCCTTGCAAAGGTTCAGGACCCCAGAGAATCTATGGAGCACGCTTTGAAAACCAGTTTTGTCTCTAAAACATTGAGAACTGTGATAGGAGCGTTTGTGTCATTACTACCACTGTGGCTTGTGGTGTTCTCCCAACTTTTTCAAACTTCATCAGGCAGAAGCCATTTTTGGTCTGTTTTTCTGGTGCATTAGGTGACCCCCATCCTCAAGGCTGCCTGCAAGCACCTAGGCTGGAGAAGCACTCCTCCATGCTCATGAATTATTGATTTATTGTTCAATTACTACCACACCCCACCTTCCCGGATCCCAAACCCGCAGCCCTTTAGTGGCGCTGCTCCACCAGTTGAGAAAGGATTCAAGAAACTCAGTAACAGGTAGCAGACACACTAGCCTTTCAGCCCTTCCAGAGGCATCTGTACTTCTGCGTTAGCTTGTGCAGTCAGCCCTCCATATCTGTGCAACCAACCAAGCTCGGACTGAAGGTATTTAGGAAAGAAAAATTGTGTCTGTACTGACCACGTAGGCTTTTACCCTTGTCATTATTCCCTAAACAATATTAGTATAACAACTATTTACCTATCACTTACATTGTATTAGATATTCTAAGTAACCTAGAGATGACTTAAAGTATACAGGATGTGCATGGATTATATGCAAATATGCCATGTTACATACCGGACTCTACACTGGTGTTTCAGGCATCTGTGGGAGGTCCTGCAACCAATCCCCCACAAATACCAGGGATGACGTGAATTAAAGACAGGACATTTAACAAACCTCAAACAAATCCAGCTAGTGTAGGAATTGGAACCAAGAGTAAAATGTTTGGTCTTGGAATCTAGCATTGGGGACAAGCGCCTTAAGCTGCTTTTGCTACACACGGGGAAGGAGAAGATGGAGCCACAAGCGATACAAAACTGAGGGATTTGGAACTTGAAGATAAAAAAAAGGTAACTCATTGTCAGGAAGAAGTATTTTAATGAAACAAAATCAAAAGCTTGTGAAACATCTCCTAAGTTCTCCCATTCATTGACCAGTTTCTCTCAACCACAGAAAACACCAGGAATGTCTGTGAGGTCCATTTCTGGAAGGTGGGGGGCTTGGTTTAGTTTAGTGGCTCTTCTGATATAACCATGGACCCCTCAAGCTAAGAGTTTGATCAAAAGGCTGCTGGAAGGTTTTTTTTTTTAATACTGGAAATTCTTTGCAGGCCAAGAACCGGTCCTTGTAAATGAACTCATTCAAACTACCATGTCATATTTATCTAGGCAGGTCTGTCTGACTTTCTAAACTCAAAAGTGCCGCACCCAGAATGCAGTAGCACAAATTTTAATAGTGCTACTTCACAATCCATTTTATGATTAAATAGGTTGTATGCTCAGTAGGTTTTAAGCTTTCAATACTGAACTGTGTGGTTCCATACACAGACTAACGTTAGGAAGAATGGTATAGCACTCATTCGTAAATCCACAGATTATTTAGCAAAGCACCCGATGCATCAGAGAGAAAATAGACTGAACAGTTAAGATTGGTAAGTGTCTAGGTTTACATGAGAAAGCAAAACTGAAATATGTCACTTAAGCCAGTTTAGACAAGAAGAGTCTCCATTTCCTAATTCTAGGAATCTGACTAGTTCAGATGGATGTTAAGTGAACTTTATCACCA
>CM052439.1:170568589-170581726 GCA_028533085.1 Varecia variegata
CCTCTGATAAAAAAAATGGGTTCTTGATACTGCTGAGAGAATTAAAAAAACAAAACAAAACAAAACGAGAGAACAAGTGGGTTCCCAATTGCCCTTCTGAGCACGTGCTGGCAGGACAGCTCTGCAGTGCTGGCTGGCTCTGCACACAGGTGACTTATGTTTGGCGGCGGGGGTGGGGGTGGGGGGAACCAGAGTAAAGAAAAGGGGACTATGCCAAGACTAAACTTTCAACACCAGTCTCACTAGTACTATAACATCATAGGTTATGCTGGAGTAGCCCAGTAATAGCACTTAAAACGCCTTAATGTTTAAGCTGTTAATAATTCCTACAGCTTATTTTGAAAAAGATCTACTCAAACACTTTCAGTTAAGGCAGCATTTAATTAACGTTACAATAAATGTTTCTGAAACTTGAAAAGATGAAGGTTGTTTAAAGAGATTCCTTTAATATAATGAATACAAAAGCATGTGAGATAGTACCCCCACAATTACACGGCTTTGAACAAGTGAAACTATGGTTACCAAACAGCTGCTTCTATTATAACATCTACAGCGTCTGAAAAAGGATGTAATAATAAATAACTGTAGATGCATCATGAGACACCCATTTATTTAATTGTAGTAGTGGATCTTAGTATGTTATTCTGAATTTTTTCTTTATTCTTCAGATTCTCCAGGCTTACGAATGTCATCAATCTTCAAAATCATCCTAACCATTTGTGTTGCAAGAGATATCTGTTGCTTTTTGCCAATCAAGGTTTCTATTACATGTTGTTGCTTCATATCTGTAAAATAAAAAAAAAATCAATTATCCTAAAAGAGCATATTTAATATCAATAACTAGTTCTGATTTCCTGATTTATGGAATCACAGTAAAACTTAAGAAATACAAACTGCTGGAGACTCAGCAGGAAGACACTAATCTCAGTTATATTCCGTTTTCAGATGAACATAATTCACAGAGGCTGTTGGGGGGATGGGGAGGCTGAAAGGTAAAACTTTTCCATGACATCCCTGCCCACAAAGTATCCACACCTTAACTAAGTAAATCTGAAATAAGTAAAATCTGTACTTGAAATATAAAATATTTCCAAGACAGACCTAGAAAATGCTAAATTTTAGCACAACCAGGCATTCAAATTAAAAACATCACCTATTTGTCTGACAGAGTTGTTTTATTAAAACCCTGGGCTGTGAGTGTGAAAAGCAGAATGTACCTGTCCCTTTCCTGAGTACAAACAAGTCGTCAGGTTCGTGGGCTGAAGATTACAGAACTCCAGACCTGGCTCAGTCAGTACAGAAATCCCGGGGGCCACTGTTTCAGTGAGCTAAAGCTATCCTACCTTTTCAGCAGCCAAACTACAGAAGGGGCTACAGAAGTTACAGTGTATCATCATTTATGAAATACTCCACAATCTGCAGGATATAACCACACGGTAAGCTGTAAACTAAAAGTCCATTTCAGAGCTGTTTTGTATGATATTGTCCACTTTGACATTTGCACAAAAAATGGGAATTATTTTCTAAAACCAGAGATCAAAACTTGAGTCATCTTTGGTTCCAATGAAGAATTTATTAAGGTTAAAAAAAAAAAAAGCCACCTTTGGTTAATAATACCTTATTGTAGTTTACTATAATTAAAATGAATTTTGTGTTGCCAGGACTAGCTATCTAACCAACTCCTAAGGTAATCAAATCAAACATTCTAAAATTCAGGACTTGCATATGTAAAGTGTATTTAAAAAAAGATAGTTTCATAGTATATACTATATAGTAATACATAATTATT
The DNA here is from genome assembly GCA_028533085.1 of Varecia variegata. Classification (NCBI taxonomy): domain Eukaryota; kingdom Metazoa; phylum Chordata; class Mammalia; order Primates; family Lemuridae; genus Varecia; species Varecia variegata. The sequence goes on from CM052439.1 coordinate 170,570,379, forward strand.
CAATTTAAATACAAAACACAGCCCCACACAAAGATCAAGACAACGCCTCACCATTTGTCCCCTTGTGCAAACAGTCAATTCCAAGAGCAGGGTTCATCTCCTTCACTTGTCTCGCTCGAACTTCGGTCATAGTCTGGATAGGGTTCATGCCACTGTTTTCAGAAAGGGCCATGGGGATGACCTCCAGTGCGTCGGCAAATGCCCTCATGGCGTACTGCTCCAAGGTCGGGCACTGGAAGGGCACAGGGGTGTGGTAAATGCACTTGGCAGAACAAAACCTCCAGTAGCGACTTGGAAACATGACTCCATTTGTACTTTGAAAAGCTAATGCATAAAGGGTTTTAAGAATAAGCTGTCTTGATTATTTTTAATCTATCATAATATGAAAATGTCACTACAGAGTAAGGACACAGAGGGTATACATGTGAGAAATGTCTCACAACAAAGCAGCCCTCCCTGCTTTATTTTTAAGTTATAAAATTAATTTGAATTTCAGATAATATTAAAAGACTAGAGATTTACTATTAGTTCAAAGATGGAATAGTTGAGAACAGCTGAGGAATGCTAGTTTATGGCAAACTGAATTTGAATAAAAGCATGTGCCCTCAGCTCACAATGCTTTGTTCACTGTGAGTCCGGCACTCCCGTCCCTGCTCTGTTCCGCAGCCTCACATCCCCTCCACACACCAGGGACGTCCCTGTCCTTTACTAATCTTTGCACATGTTTACCTTATCTGCCTCTCGGCTAACCGCCAGAGCACAAGATATTTCAGCAGCCCCTCCTCCGTACACCACACGATTATCACGGATGAGGTTCCGGATGACACACAGAGCATCATGAAGGGACCGTTTTGCTTCCTCGATGATCTAGGGAAAACAGTTTTGCCTAAATTAACGTGACCAAGATCTATTCACTTTAGAGCCAAATACCTGGCAACTCTTTAAAAACAAGTGGACAGGCTGTGCCATACATTTAGTCTTTATCATCAGATGATTTACCTCTTTAAACACCTTTCCTCCCTACAATGTAGTTAACAAAACTCAACAAAGGCAGCCACCATGACTCATTCTAGGACACATGATCAAGCAAAGGAGTAAAACACAAAACCCCCACAATGATTTGCATTTATCACGATGTGCTAAAAATTCATTCTCAACAGAGACTGTCAATGGTTATTTATCTGGGCTCCCTGTTTCTGCCTAACGGACAGCAGAAATGTGCCTTGTGAAAATGACGATTAAACATGTTGTTCAGTAATTGTAACTTATACACATCGTTTCTTTGATGCCACACTACGTACCAAATCAGAAAAAATGTAGGACCAATGACTAAATTCTCACCATCTTATTTCCTCCTCTAATGAAGATGGTTACAGCTCTGGAGTTTTTACACTGCTCGATGACCAGCATTTTGTCTTTAGTTGTCCCAAATGAGATTTCCTTTACAAGACCAGCAAAGCCCAGCTTCTCAGCTGTGAGCTCTGAGAATCGGGGCACGATCCGTCCTCCTGTCGCGATGGCAATCAGCTAATTGGGGTATTAAGGAGGAAGGACAAAGACAGTATTGGTGAACAGTTAACTTTCACAATTGGACCACACGAGCTCAAATTGATCTAGGACCACCCGTTCACTAGAATTGCTGTCCCCCTCTGGCCAAACTTTTCCAGTTCAACCCAAAAAGCCTTGTTAAAAAACAAGGTTCTGAAGAGCGAGGCACCTTGGTCTGGCTTTGGGCTGCCTGGCTCTATCGCCCGGCACCCATCCCCTAATCTCACGACCTCATCTCCCCTTTGTGCAGCCTCCCTCTCTCTGGGAACCTAGCTTGCACACTCCCCACACTGGGCTGCAGTGAGGACCAATGAGACAGTGTACACCTGGGACCACTGTTAGTATTTGGCTGACACAGGAGGGAATGAGACCAGGTCTTCCTGCCTCAGAAAGTCAGTAACAGGGCAGGGCCAAGAGCCATGACATATGGGAAACGTTTCAAAATGCCAGGGAACACCAGAAATACACGGCACTATTATTCAAATAATAATAATAATAAAAAAAGATTCCAGCGCTTTCTTCTTTCCCAGCTCACCCTCCTCTAATCTAATGGAGCCTGGGCATGTGGTTATTTAAGGCAAGTGCTACCAAAGCACCCCTTACATGCACTGTAAGCTCAACCCCTACATCCAGGAAAGTCTCTTCACATGGAGCTTCCTACCTCAATTTCAGGTCCTCCTACCCAACGAACTGCAGGCAAGTTATTCTGAAGAAGTAAATGATTCGCCTCATCATCAAAGCCCCACTGACAAATCGCTAGGTTAGCACCAGTTTCTTTGATCTGGGAAAAGAAATGCCACAATCATGTTAATACAAAGTAGGTATTTATTCTTTGTTATAACATTTGAAAAAAGGGGAGATGCACAGTTGAGTGAGTAAGGTGGGTGCATTGAAATAAAAAAAGCACAAAACAGGGAAGGAAAAATCCAAGTGTTTACTTTCCTGTCAGTTCCAAATTCTAAATAATGAACACCCATCAATGGGGGTCAACTCACTTTTTAAATTATATTCTAAAAACCACAATCGGTAATTTGGGCTGAACCCTGCTCTTACATACAGTGAAGCAAAACAAATAGATGTGTCAACAAAGCTAATACCCTCTCTCCCTACTCCAGGGATGAAAAGGCTAAAAGCTCTGCCCTGTCACAAATACTTACGATGTGGTTTCATCTGTGTGTTCTAAACAAAAACAGAGTTATTATGACACATTTCTCTGCAACTTGCTTGTCTCACTTGAGTGGACAATCCTCAGTGGATCAACAGACACACCCTAGCTTAGGGGCCCACAGAGGCAATCTTGCCTCTAGTAAGAAGCACCCCCATTCCCACTTGCAAATAAATAGCTCACATTTCCAAATCAGAAGGTAATGATCAGAGCTGATCACTGCTCCCCTCCCCCGCAATGACCCACCTGGGACTGCTGCACCACACCCCACAACAACTGTTTCCCTGTCTCCAGCCAAGCCTCCCAGATCATGCACCACTACCTGGCTGTACCTTCCTTCCTCCCCTGACCCTCTGGAGCAGTCCATTAACAGCAGATTCTTCTCACAATGTTTCCGTCACATTCTTACTGTGAACAAATCCTGGCTGTCCCCCGACAACCAACCTGCCCACGCATTTCTCCTCAAACGGTGGCTATTCTTCCTCTCTCGTGCTCACAAGAGAAGGGTCCTTCTTGCTCCTCACAGTCGCCCACAATGTTCCTTTCTCGGTCCCTTGCTCTCATTCTTTAAAATTTCAGCACCTAGTCCCGTCACTATTCCTTTTTCATTCTTGGCAACCTGCACATGACAAAACGTGACCCATCCAATACACTTGGCCCCTCAGTTTACCTTTTTTTCTCTAGTGCACCTCAACCAGCATGCCCATGATGCTGGGCCAACATCCCGGACAAGAGCTTCTATTTACAAACTCCTGCCAGCACACCCCATCCCCTCAGGCTGGCTGCTGCTTGCATAAACCAACCATGTTCCTGCCACAGGGGCTACCCGATCTCTCCTCAGCCTGAATGCTCCTCACCCAGAGATGCTGCCCTCTCACTCAACACCCCTCTCTTCTCTACAGAGGCCTTCTCTGACCAGTGTCCACGACAGAGCCTTGCCCACCTCTCCCTTACTCTGTGCCGCAAGGGCAAAGTTTGGCTTTGTTCACTGCTGTACAGCTAGGACCTGGCATGTGGTAGGCACAAAGGTATGTGTCATGAAGGAATGAATTCAATGACTTTCCTAAGAATAGACCAGACATTAAACAATGCCCTAAGCAATATCCATGTTCACGGAAGCTTGAGTACTGATGTTTTAAACTTCCAAGGACAGGGTCCCAAAAGAGGAATTGCTACATCAGAGAGCACGCACATTTACATTGAGGTATTTATAAGATCATACTCTTGACTTATTTGAGTGAAGAACTGGGATTGCTGTGAGTATATTCTGGTTTAATTCCAGTTACTGAATAACTCTTTTGTCTAAAAGTTATATTCAGAGATTGTTTCTATGCCATTTGATTTTTTTTCTGTGTATGTTTATTCCTTTTATAATTTAAAACTGAAGGACCATACTGTTAATGTGTTATTTGTAGCCAAAAAAAGTATCAAGATTATAATATAGTCAGACCTATTTATTATCTACACCTAAATAACTGCATGCTTTGGGAATTTAAATTTCACTAAGGGCTATGGTAAGACCTACTTGTTGAATCATCTCTTCAAACTTCTCCTTTTCATATTTCTGAAGGGCTTTATAATCTTCTACAGACGTCACATCCAGCTTATGCTTCGTTTTTGGTTTAGGTGGTTCAAATGGACACGTGAGAATTGCAATCTTAGCATCTTCCACTTTCTATGTGAAACACAAAGACATTTTAATTGGTGGAATTGAGAGATAAAAACCAGTGTGAAGCTGTGAAAGGCCAAGGGCTTACTTTTGGCATCTGTGGGTGACTGAAATCCTTATCCACAATCACACCCTTAATAAGTTTCGTGTCCTCCAGCCTTCCGCCCACTTTGCCTTCTACTTTGATGAGCTCAAAGTCTACATCTCTCCGTTTCATGTCTGCTACAGTGAGGACAGCATTCACAGCAATCTCGGCCATTTGTCGGTGACAGCTGTTGACTCTGATGAAAATACCCCAAAACAAATTTTCACATTCATTTCACGATTACCACAACCAAAGCAGATCACGTGAGATGTATTATAAAATGTTCACAGTCTTTTAGAAAGAAATGCCATCACCACCTTTGAATAGTTTAGAGCAGGGATCCTTAACCTGTGAACAATGGACCCTAAAAAAGACCATAAACCTAGATAAGGAAAAATTTTATCTTTATTTTCACTAACTCTAACTGAAATTTATTATTTTCTTCCATTATGAATGGATATTAACAGAACACTGCAGTATGGCAAGAACTAAGATTTTTTTAAGCTCGCATTATACTTCTTAAAAATACTATTACTGTTTTACAAGTTCAGTATAAAATGAGAGAAATAATCACCCAGGAAAAGTAGACTTTATCTCAATGAGTCCAGCAATTAATGGGAAGTAAAAGGACTGAACAGGGGAAGCTACCTTTGCAAGAATTCGCACGGCAACATCAGTTACAGATGGGGGATGTTACTTTCTTGGGAACCTTTGAAACATTTGAATAGACTTCTCAATAAATTTACTTTTGAATCAACAAAAACCACAAGGGAAAAAGCTAGCACTTGAAATAGAGTGTCTGAAATCTTAAGTCATCTAGGAAAGAGAACCACGAAACTAAAAATGTTGTAATGATCCTAAAGTAAATGACTTACATTTTGCTTTATATTGAATATATCTGGCCATTTTCAATTGATTTGAGCATTTTTTTGTAGTAAAGACCAATACATATTTGGGTTTTATAAAAACTTACAAATAGAACAGGGCCAACTTATAAAGCAACAATAAAATAAAACTTGTGCATTTCAAGTAACGGTAACGCCTTCCTTTCATGAGAAAATAGTGCTATACTTGTGACAGAGGCCACCTCTAGGGTAGCCACCCTTATCTAGGAGCTAGTCTCAGCTAAGACCCTTAACCAGAGGACAGCCAGCATCACTGCAGGCTTCTGCGCTAACACAGGCTGCTGTGGACATCTTCCACCCAGGGGAAAAGGCAACACAGAAAATTTTGCTGCATTTTCCCTGAATACTCTGAGTTGAGACCACTCCTTCCTTTTTGCCATAACCACTACAGGCACACAAATGAAAAATGAAAACATCTCTTTCACTGATACCAATTTTAAAAAATAGTGTGATAAAGCACCTTACACTTTATCCTATGCTGTAGGATTTTTATGCTACATTATAGCAACAGACCGTAAGTCTCCATTATTGTTTAAAATGAGTGCATCCCTGGGCTGAGGCTGCTTAGAGTCTCCAGGGGGCAAGAACTGCATCGTAGCTCACTGCAGCTTCCAACTCGTAGGCTCAAGTGGTTCTCCTGTCTCAGCCTTCCGAGTAGCTAGGACTACAGGTGACCACCATCATGCCTGGCCGATTTCTGCAGAGATGGGTTCTTGCTCAGGCTGGTCTTGAACCCCTGGCCTCAAGTGATCCCCCTACGTCAGCCTCCCAGAGTGCTAGGATTACAGGCGTGAGCCTCCATGCCCAGCCTCTAGTTGATTTTTAACCCAGCTGATCCTGCTAAATTAAAATAATTATATACCTTACAAATATTGTCAAGGGCATTCAATACCTGAACTTGGAAATTCAGCACCCAACTAAAATACAAGACGCGTGTGTCTACATCTACGTTAAAAACAAAGCAAAACCCAAATAACAGAAACTCATCAGATCAGTATGAAACCAGCAGTGGTCACTGTGTTGCCTTTAGGAACAGGCAAACAGTGTCTCATCTAAACACACTTAATTGCATCTTCTACCAAAACGTACACTTTGGAGCCCAGCGTGGTTTTTGCAGTCTGAATCAGGGGTTCAGTGTCCTTTATGTCAACAAGGACACTATCGCTGATCTTGTCCAGGTGCTCAATAGCAATGCGGGCGGCCTGCTCATAGCCATCGGCTATTCTGATTGGGTGAATGCCTCGGTCTAGCAACTGCTCGGCTTCTTCTAACAAGGCACCAGCCAGGACTGCAAACAAGCCAGCAGAGAATCAGTTTAGGAAAAGGTCAAACTTTACTTTTAGTATAATCAATACAAATTAGATGCTACTCTGGAAATAAGAAAGTTCCAGAATTAAGCTGGAAGTAATCTTAAAAAACGGAGGCCATCTATTTTTAAGATGGAGCCTCTTGTTTTTGTTTTAGCAGAGGTCTAACAGATCTCCTTTTACAGATGAACATTCAACCCTCAGTGATGTGAAGAATGTAGCTAAAAATGTATGTAAAAAGAACATTTTTTTTAAATGGAAAAAAAATATTGTTTTCTTGGTCCAGGGACTTCTACTGAGTGAAATTCATCTTCGTGATAAAGATCATTTCAAAATCTGTTTTATTATTTACCCTCACCCATGTTCCCTTCCCCCCATTTTATCGCCACAAAGATGAGTTTTGTTTTGTTTTAAATCTGTGGCTCTCCAAGCACACCAAGAACAGTGCTTGGTACACAACAGTATCCAAAAAATATTTGTTGAATAAAAGAATTGAAATTCATACGCAAAAAAGGTAACCCTAAAGATTTTATCTCTTCAGTCTTCCCCAGCTTTTAATCTTAAACATTTCAAACCTTCAGGAAAAAAGTGCAATAGTAAAATGAACACCAGTTTACTTATCGACATTTTGCCATGTTTTCTCTATACGTGCACACTCCTTCTCTGTTCAACTATTTGAGAATTATTTGTAGAAATCATGACCTGTCGCTCTCAAATATCTACATATAGCATATAGCTGAGAACAAGGGCATTCTCTCCCACATCTGCAATGCCATTATCAATCATACTCAGGAAACTCAACATTGATATAATACCATTATGTAATATATAATCAAATCCTTCCACTTGTCCCAAACATCCTTTACAGTTTAAAAACAACACAAAACCAAGCCAGCATACAAGTAATTATTACACATTACTGCTGGTTGTCACTTTTCATTGCCTAATTATCCCCAGTCCCTCTTCTGTTCTTTTGAGACACTGTCAGTTTTGAAAAGTCTGGACCGCTTGTCTTGTAGCATGTTCTTCAACTCTGATTTGTTCTGCTTTTCACGCTGACCCAGAGTCAACATTGTTGAAGGCATGTTAGCCCTGTGATTATAAATAACACTTCTTAAATGAGACAGGATATTTTGCCTTTTCTTACCAACCACTCCTGTGGTTCCATCTCCAATTTCATCATCCTGTGATTTGGACAGTTCAACCATCAGCTTGGCAATCTGATGATCGACATCCATCATGCTTAAAATGGTGGCACCATCGTTAGTTACAGTCACATCACCATCCTTGTCCACCATCATCTTATCAAGTCCTAAAAAGACAACAAAGTTCAGAAAGCTTTTGAGCAAAAAAAATTGGCAACCAATACCAAGAACTATAAAAAAGTTAGATCTCTTGACCTAGTACTTAATCTATGCAATTAATTATAAATAAATAAGTCAATACAGAAAAGGATGCCTGCATGAAGACATTTTTAAATTGGCTAATATAAATGGCAAATTTATGAAGCATCACTAAATGAAACATCACTCAAAAGATGGTAGCTATGATTTGGAAAATGCTAATGAAACAATGTTATGTGGAAAAAAAGGTCTGACCTAAAATTATATACATTATTAAGATTATAACCATGTTTAAGAACTCTGGAACCTACCAAAAAATTCTGGTTGTGTTAGGGTATTAGGATGCAACCCCTACCATTCCCTACCTTTCTACAGAGGGGTTATACTGACTATTTTATGTTTTAAAACTTGTTAAAAAATACAGAATGTTGGACTCTTACCATTTGGTCCAAGGGATGTTCTCATTGTATTTGCTACAGCCTTTGCTGCCATTATATGAGACTAAATGAAACAGAAAAAGCAAATATTCAGTTATACACATAATTTCAATAGCATATAATGATTACAAAAATTTACTTATGACTTAGTTTCTACTCTCTAGAAACTTCTACATTTAAGAGGCAATAGACAAGTCTAAATCTAAGTATGGTAAAAAATTTTTTTTAATGTCACAATATTACAGGGGTACAAATGCTTTGGTCACATAAATTGCCTTTGCTTGCTAGAGTTGAAGCTACAAGCATGCCAATCCCCCAGACAGCGCACACTGCACCCATTAGGTTTGAATTTACCCATCCCCTCCACCCACATCCTACCAGTATGGTAACATTTACAGCTACTAGCTTTAACAGGCCATTCTTATACGAAAGAAACAGAACCAAGTGATTTGTGTTATCTCATTTAGCCTTCAACACGTCAATGAGGCAGGTTCTTTCACCAGTCCATTTCACAGCTGAAAACATGGACAGTCTGACCTTGACCTGACAGGCTTTGCAAGACCACTTTGCAATAGTTCTCCCTGGGTTTCCACGGGCAACTGGTTCCAGGAACCCCTGAGGTTACCAAAATCCGCAGATGCTCAAGTCTCTTGCATTCAGCCCTCTATACCTGCGGGCTCTGCTTCCACAGATTCAGAGGGGACCGGATTAACTTCATGTGAAGGGTCCAACAAAAACCACACAACACCTTCAACTGTCACACTATGGTGCAGAAATATACTCTTCCCATACATGGAAGAATCACCCTTGTCTGTCAAAAGTTTTTACAAAAGATCATTTCTGAAAGGAGGAAAGTTCTGAAAAGTAGCTAAGAATTTAGTAGTAGTGATTCTGTGCAGGCACATAACCAGGTGGGCTGCTCTGTTTTAACCTGTTCGTTCTCTTGCCCTAAAAAGTTTCCTCTACTCACCTGAAACCCCAGTAACTGTATCTACAGATCAAAGTGAGCAACTGGCCCCTAAAGAAAGTAAGTAGCTATCAGAGATATTAGAATGAGTAAGTTACCTGGTATTTTTTCTTAAGTAGCTATCAGAGATATTAGAATGAGTAAGTTACCTGGTATTTTTTCTTACCACATCTAGCTACTAACCTGATTGACAGATATAATTTTTTTTTTTTTTTTAGGGGGAAGTAAGCAGCAGAAAAGAAAGGAGGTAGGGAGTCTGGCAAATAGGAGAGATGCTGAAATACAATTTGCACTGCTGCTCAGGAAAGTGGAAGAAAGCTTTCTTCCTTCTCCTTCTGGTTCTACATATCTCCAGACAGCAAAGTCCAAACATCAAGGCACACTTTAGACATAAATTCAGTTGTATTTAGATATAAATTCAGTTATATTATGGACTAAACAGAATTTTGTTGGCTGGCCTGTGAACTTAAGCCTGTTTTGTTTTGGGTTAAACACTTTTAGAATACAACTCCCTCCTAAGCCAAGTGCTGCCTGCATTAAAAAAAAAAAAAAAAACTATAGAGACAGGGTCTCACTATGTTGCCAAGGCTGGTCTCGAACTCCTTGCCTCAAGTGATCTTCCTGTCTTGGCCTCCCAAAGTGCTAGGATTACAGGTGTGAGCCACTCTGCCTGGCCCTGCCTTCATCTGTAAGGCAAAATATGTCTTGGCTTGTGACATTTCTTATATTACTGCCTTCTATTTTTTATAGATTTTGGTTTCACCTCTTTAAATTAGTTGGAAGTTCTATGAGGTCAGTGACCTCAAACTGCTAAGCCTCAATACTCAAAGCGTGCACACCCAGAGGGTCCAATTCTTAAAGAGATTTAAATATCCATGTTACCATCCATACCCTTGGCTTTTGATTTCTACGTTCTAGGAAAATAAACCCAGCAACATTTGGACAGGTTAATTTGCAGAGAAGTTTTTGGAACTCAGGGGATGTTAGTTATAGCAAACAATCTTCCTAGTGGAACATCCTGCCTCACCCCCGCTTAAATTTAGGCCAATGGTATCAAAACACGAAAGGTAACCACACCTTGAAAGCATCCTTCTGTTTCCACACACAATTAGACTTTTATTTCCTCCAAATGTCTTGTTTCCTTTCTATTTTTGCCATCACCAACCTAATACAGATCCAAAGTAAGCTATAGAATTCCAGTATCTCTTATCTCACCTCTCAGATTCACCCCACATCCAGCTAACCATTTTTCCTCAAACATGTTGCTTACCAGTCCCAAAGGTTTAAACTCCCCAGTGCCTCAATGGTCTAGTTCAAAAGGTGCAGCTTTTTTTTTCAAAGCCCTCCAAATATGTCTTCTGATCCCTAAAGTACTGATGCACAGAGGCCCTCCACCCATCTAAATCTGACCAACTTTTCAAACCAGTGCTAATGCACCTGTTCGGTGAAGACATCTGTGGTTCCCCCATTTGGCAGGTTACAAAATACAAAAAGTTCATTAGGTCTGTGAGGATACTGGTAATCTTAAAATACACTTTGATGATACGTCTGTATCATGGAATTTTTTTTTTTTTTTTTTGAGACGGAGTCTCTGTTGCCCAGGCTAGAGCACCGTGGTGTCAGCCTCGCTCACAGCAACCTCAAACTCCTGGCTCAAGGGATCCTCCTGCCTCAGCCTCCCGAGTAGCTACAGGCATGTGCCACCATGCCTGGCTAATTTTTTCTATATATATTTTTAGTTGTCCATATAATTTCTTTCTATTTTTAGTAGAGACGGGGGTCTCACTCTTGCTCAGGCTGGTCTCGAACTCCTGAGTTCAAACAATCTGCCCGCCTCGCCCTCCCAGAGTGCTAGGATTACAGGTGTGAGCTACTGTGCCCAGCCTGTATAATGGAATTTTTAAAAGATAATAATCATAGGG
>CM052439.1:170582226-170602356 GCA_028533085.1 Varecia variegata
TTCCTTAAGGGTATTACGTTCATTCTTACAACACCGCATCCAGGGATAGCCACTCATAAAGGCACTCAAAAATGCAATGTTTTTGCAAATGACCAATCTTTACGAGTGACAAAGAAAACGAAAGGGCTGTTGCGCGTACACCAACTGAGGGTCAAGAAGTTAATCCCACAGGTGGGCGCGAGTACCTCCCCTGTACCTTCGGGTGAAAACCCGGCAGGGTACGGTGCGACTGCTGGGCTGGAAGCGTCGGGCAGGCCGACCCGAAGCTGCCCCACCCAACTCCGAAGGGCGCCTGCGGCCCACCCGACCCCGCGAACGGACAAAGGCCTGTACGCCAGCCTCTCCCGAGCTCAGGGAGCGGGGTGCGTGACTGGGGACCAGACGGGCTCCCTCGGAGGAAGAGATTTTCCACCTTTCCGGGGAGCACATGGCAGAACTGCTGCGGAGCTTGCGCAGGCGCAGAGCCACTGACTCCGCCGCTTTCCCTCATCCCACCGCGAGTGTCTCGGTCCCGTTACCTTGAGGGCTTCAAGTCCCATAAGACGAGACTTGCGGTCCTGATCCTTGATGATGAGGAAAGGACGCCCATATTCATCGAAGGCGAGAGTCCCCACGGACGCCATCGTGTAGCAGCAGGAATTACTTCCCCGCAACCGGCGGAGACCACTCCGGAACTGAGGACGCGCCTTCCTCTCGCGGGAGGGTTCAACAGCTCGCGCATGCGCAGTACACGAGACGCGCGACTTATGTTTCATCTGAGACTAATTTCACGCCAGACAGTACCTTCTGGAATCAGCGGCCTTTGGAAACTTCTACCATTCAAGAAGCTGGGGGGGGGAGTTTGAAAAAAATGACGAGACATTTTAGAACACAAGTCAAGAGCAGATTGAGTTTAGTCATTTCTTAAAACTTTACAATTGAGGGTTTCTGAATATCGGGTCCTAACGAGGAACTAATTCACTTACAGCATTATTTTCTCCCTTCTTCCCGCCCCCGGCTCCGAGAAGGTGGTAGAATCCACTTCCCTTAAAAGGGGGTGGGGGCGCGGCGGGAGAAAGAGGGGGAACTGGAAATCTCGCGATGGAGGGAGTAGGAGGTGCGGCTGGGCGGCATGGCGGGCTGTTTCGGGCGTGGGGAAGGACGTGGGCGTGACGTGGGGCTCGCGGCAAGCCGAGGTCACCACTGGGGAGCCCGTGTCGGGTGCGGGCGCGAGTGGGAGTCCCGGCTGGCGGCCTCCCTGGGTCGCAGCCTGGCGGTGGGTGCGGAGTGGCCCGGCCGCCGCTGCCTCCGCCCTGCGGTGCCCCTTCTCTGGATGCGTTTGCCAGCTGCCAGACGCTGTTCTGAGCTCTTTAGGGCAAATGACTCAGTCTTTAGCGCAGTCTTAAGGGATAAGGATACTGGGGTCACACTGCTTGGTTGGAATCGCAGCTCTGCCACTTTTACTAGCTGTCTTTGTGCCTTGGTGTTTCCTTGTCTGCAAAAATGCCTGTAATAACGGTAGTATCTGCCTTACAGGGGTGTCATAAGGATTCAGGGAGAGCAGTGCCTGGCCCTTAGCAAGCTGTGTTTAAGAGTTAGTTAAATAAATCCACGTTTTGCTCAAATGATCCAGTAAGTTGCCTAAGGTTATACAAGAGTTATGAGAGTAAGTGACGAAGTTGCACAGCTTAGTGCTGTGAGCCCCCACTCTTCCTGTTGTGCTGCCTTAGAAAGCTCTTTCTTGGCAACTGTAACTAGAGAGTATCCTGTCTTCTAATTCTTTATGCTGTTGTTTCTTCAGAGATCACAAACTAATATTTTATAGGCTTAGTCTTAGTTGTGGATTTCTAGCCTCCCTTCACCCCTACTGCCATAGAGCAGGGACTTACCCAGTTGTGTTATTCCCAGCCTTTATTAGATACTCAATAAATGTTGAAATGGATGCATGCATTATAACATTTAACCCCCACTTCAAAGTCAAGAACCGACTTTGTCATTTGATGGTTGGTGATCAAATAACCTCTCCTAATGTTTGGCCCACTTACTCTCTAGGCTTAGAGGGACTCCAGGGACATAGAAAATTTTAGAGTCAGGTCTCATTTCACTTAAGCTTTGCTGATTGTTTCCTTGTTCAAAATGGTGAATTCTGCAATCCATTTGGCTCATTAAATTGTGAAAAATAGAAAATGTCCAGTGGCATCCTCTATGTAGTTTATTTCCTGTCAAAGCTCTGGGATGGGGGGGATTTTTCCTAATATCAATGGTAAATATGTGTCAAAAGGACACAAATGACATTAGACTAGTACAAGAAAGGCTTCTTAAGGGACAAAAGAATATATGTTAAGGGATATAACATATATGTTGTAATTATTAAACTAGTATGCATATGCAAGTGTATAATGAACAGCTTTTAAATATTGTGACATTTAGATATAAACCCCACTTTAAACACGTGGCTGGTCACAATTCCAGACAGGACTATTCATCCTGACCTTTGTTCTTTGGCTTGAACTTGTATAAGAAACCTGTGTACTTTTTTGTACATCTTAGGCACTGTCTCTAGCTCCAGCTGATCCAAATATATCATGGAAAATTGTTGAGGTTTTTAACCCATTATTATAAGTTAATAATCAGGCACAGTCTGGAGACAGAATAGAAGTTGACCAGACCCTGTCCTTTACTTTTAAGGGTGGACTACTAAGTGCTCAATGAAAATGGCCAGTGGCCACCGAAGGAAGCTCTTATTTAATAGAACTGCTGGTTGTCCCAAAGAGCACACTTGACAGAAATCTCTTGCCATGTATTTGTAATAAATAGTTTAGTGACTCTAAACATGTTCCATTAAAAAGATTGGTAGAAATAGTCTTGATTTTAGTTTTGAATGTTCAGGGACTGTTTTTCACTGATAAAAATGTATACTTTCTTGGGGGGCAGAACTAACAGTGTAGTCATATATTGGATTTGCGTAATATCTTCTTCCAAAGCTCAGGCAATGGGCATGGATCTTGTTTTCCCAATACAAATATTTGTGAAGTTGAAAGACTTGCAGGCATAAAAATGAGACAGAACGGTGCTGGTGTTGCTTTCTTAAAAATACAAATATTGCAGTGCATGTAGAATAAAATGCACACTGAGCCTGGTATTCTAAGACCTGCCTTTCTGGTTTTTACTCCTCACTGAAAAAAGGCTTTCCCCACCTTCCATGCTTCGATTCCAAGGATTGCTTCTTTTGCCTCCATCTCAAATTCTGACTCTCTGCCAGTACCTTATCAGTCCCATCATTGGGATCAATCATCCCTCAACCTCCCCCTTATTCCCACAGGGTTTTGTTCATGTTATAGAGTTTCTCACAACCTGACCTGTGTCTGCCTCAGCTGGACCCCACCACACAGGCTTGGGGGTTGAATTGAAGGGTACATATCTACACTGGTGAAATAGAATTTGGATCATCTGACTCATGTTTATTTAATAAAGGATAAAGCTCAAGAGGAGGATATTTAAGGTGCCATTCATTTCTCTGTAATCAATGATTGGAGTCTCTCCACTTCATTCTGCACTTGTGATAGTATTGAAACGATTATTTTTTGTTTTTTTTAGATCTGCTTTAAAAATCTCTTTATTATCCACTTGTTTAAGGTATTTGGCAAAACCTGATTTTCGTCTCGTCTATTACTTTAAAATTGTACTTGTGCAATGGGATTACAGATGCTAGACCAATTTTGATGTGGAATCCTTTTATCCTATTTGAAATAGGGAAATAATTACATATTTTTATGCTTATTTGTGAAGCTTTGTTCAGAACATAAAAATGAGGAGTTCATGGTTTAAATTTGTACTAATGGATATTGAATTACTACATTACCAGATAAGTTTGAAAGCATTGTTTTCTAAGGATGACTCCTAGACACACAAAATCAGTATGTTGGAAAGAAAAGATTTCAGTGTTCTAATAGTATGGAATAATTTTCCCTAAGACACTGTAATTTTGTTAATGGAATTTAGAACTCATCGTGGGATCTGATACTTGTCGTTTAGAGTATATTCAGCTAAATTGTCTCTCTTTAAAAAGCATGAGTTTATTTGTCCATAAGAATTATAGAAAAAAAAAATACTATCTTGAATTTCAGATTTGGTGCTACCTATGTATCTTCTGCTTGTTCTCCCTCTAGGTACACCCCCAGAAATGCTTAAAGAGGAAAGTCAGCCAAGGCATGTTTTACCCACAGGTTTTGAAGCCAACAGTTTGAAGAAAAGCAACTGGGGATTCTTAATTACTGGGATTGTTGGTGGGACTCTAGTGGCTGTGTATGCAGTAGCCACGCCATTTATAACACCAGCCCTTCGAAAAGTTTGTTTGCCTTTTGTACCTGCAACTACAAAGCAGATTGAGAATGTCGTGAAGATGTTGCAATGCAGAAGAGGATCCCTGGTAGACATTGGCAGCGGCGATGGACGTATTGTGAGTTTTGCTAAAACATTTTAAGGTTTGGAGCCAGAATTGTTAAAAATTTCTGCTTTATATTTCTTACAGGGTATGCAAAGCTTTGCTAAATCTGGCAGTTTGAAAAAGTGGTCATTTCATTTTGTGTTTCTTTGGACAAATGTTTAAACCATAAGTATGTGTTTGCAATTCATTTTTCTTAAATTTAATTTTTTTTTTTTTAAGGAGAAAGTACCTCGTAGACATGCCTGGTAAAAAAGAACCATTACTTAGTAATTATCAAATTGTCTCTTTGGCAGGAAGGGAATAATATTAGTACCTGGCTGGGTGTGGTGGCTCACACCTGTAATCCCAGCACTTTGGGAGGCTGAGTGGGAGTATTGCTTGAGGCTAGGAGTTCGAGACCAGCCTGGGCCACAAAGCAAGACCCTGCCTGTACAAAAAATAAAATTTAGCCAGGCCTGTGGCGTGTGCCTATAGTCCTAGGTATTTGGGAGGCTGAGGCAGGAGGATCACTTGAGCCCAGGAATTTGAGGTTGTATTGAACTATGATCACACCACTGTACTCTAGCCTAGGTGACAGAGGGAGACCCTGCCTTTAAAAAAAATATATTAATAAAAAAAAAAACCTTAAAAACAAATTGTCTGTTAAAATACTTGTGCTGCCAGAGGTGGCATAATGAGAAAAAACATGTTAAATAATGGAGTTTCACTAGTTTACGTTTTTGCACTGTAGATGTTTGCATCTACATTTGTTTATAAGTGTATAAGTAATAATTCCTGTGGGGTAATATAGAGTTAAAATAAGGAAGAGCCAGTGATTAACCGCCACTAAGCTGAAGATCAGACTTTTAGCTACTTCATCTCACTTTGACCCCAACCGGGAACCTATAAATAAAGACACAAGGCCACTGACTGGCAAGTGGGTGTCTCAGAGCATGTTCCTTTGAGGGCAGGGTGGTGCCATTCTTAGCCTCACCCTGATGATGAGCTGAAAAGTGAGCACAGTAGTAGGAAAGGCTGGTGTTCTGGAAGCATTTAGTGTGGAGACCAGCAGGGCCTCACCACCTTCCACCAGCCCCTTCCCACACACAGCCTGTGATTTGTGATTATGACCTGGAATAAGCAGGAAGAGGTTAAAAAGTAACTCATATTTTTTAATTTAAACTTTTTTTTTTACTTTAAAAATTGCGTTAAAATACTCATACCATGATGTTTACCATCTCAACCACTTTTAGGTGTACAGTGCAATGGTACTGAGTGCATTCATGTTGTGCCCCCATCACCACCTCACCTCCACAACTCTTCTCACTCAGCAAAACTGAAACTCCGTACCCATTAAACAAGACCTCCCATTCCCCTCCACCCCCCAGCCTCTCGCAACCACTAGTGTTTGATGTTAAGAAATCGGGAGACATATGTGTTAATCAGGAGGAAATTTTAAAATCCATATTCGATGCTTTACATATTTTAATGGTATCTCTGTGGTTTCTATGAGAATGGTTTCCTTGTGGTACTGTAGTAACTTGAGAGATTACCTTAGGTGGGACAGCTCTGTCAAGGGATGCTCCTTTGAAGAAGGGGGCAAGAGAGACTGCTAGAGAGACCCCGGGACTGCCCTGCCATCCTCCCACTGTACGGAGACTGGTGGGATTCCACAGTTAATTTTATTCTGATGCATTCTATTTTATTTTTGCCTGTTTTCAATTTTGACTGAACAATCATTAAACATTAAGGAAATATGTAAATAATTGCAGATTTTCATTGACAGATTAGTTTTATTGCATATTATTTTATTGTATATTGTTGTCCACAAAACCATTCTTCTAGGCGTATTCATTTCACCTCTTGCTATGCTAGCCCACTGATTGAGAGATGCAGCAGATTTTTAGCAATTTTTTGTTAGACCTACCCAGGGTTGCCTAATCCAGAATTAACTATGTAGTTGTCGAAAGCAAACCTAAATATCTACTCTGATACTTAGGGTGAAATCTTTAACAAAAACAAGAAAACTGAGTTTAAATGGCTTGGCCATTACCTTGTCCACAAAGCTAGGTAACTTTAGAGATACATTCAAAAATTTTTTTTTCTTATTTCAAAATATCAACAAATGTTTTTGTTACATGGCTACTTGTATAACACTTAAGTCAGAGCTTTTAGTGTGCCTATCACCTCTCATTGTACCTGATAGGTAAGTTTTTACCTTCACCCCCTGCCACTTTCCTTCCTTTTTGATTTCCAATGACCTTAACGTCTCTTTGTGCCTGTGTATGCCCGTTGTGTATCTCCCAATCATTCGACAGTACCTGTGGTATTTGTTTTTCCATTGCTGAGATACTTTGCTTAGGATAATGGTCTCCAATTCCATCCAAGTTGCTGCAAAAGGGAATTTCATTCCCTTTTATGGCTAAGTAGTACTCCATGGTATACATATACCACATCTTCTTAATCCACTCATGAGTTGATATGCACTTAGGTTGATTCCATATCTTTGTAATTGTGAATTGTGCTGTGATAAACATTCAAGTATAGGTATCTTTTGATAAAATGACTTCTTTTCCTTTGGATAGATACCCAGTGGTGGGATTACTGGGTCGAATGGTACATCTACATTTATTTCTTTGAGGAATTTCCATACTGTTTTCCATAGAGGTTGTACTAATTTTCAGTCCCACGAACAGTGTGTAAGCATTGCTTTCTCTCTGTATCCACACTAGCATGTATTGTTTTTTGACTTTTTTTTTTTTTTTTTTTTTTTTTGAGACAGAGTCTCACTCCGTTGCCCGGGCTAGAGTGAGTGCCGTGGCGTCAGCTTAGCTCACAGCAACCTCACACTCCTGGGCTCAAGCGATCCTT
The DNA here is from genome assembly GCA_028533085.1 of Varecia variegata. Taxonomy (NCBI): domain Eukaryota; kingdom Metazoa; phylum Chordata; class Mammalia; order Primates; family Lemuridae; genus Varecia; species Varecia variegata. The sequence goes on from CM052439.1 coordinate 170,589,503, forward strand.
CTGCCTCAGCCTCCCGAGTAGCTGGGACTACAGGCATGCGCCACCATGCCCGGCTAATTTTTTCTATATATATTTTAGCTGTCCATATAATTTCTTTCTATTTTTAGTAGAGACGGGGTCTCGCTCTTGCTCAGGCTGGTCTTGAACTCCTGAGCTCAAACAATCCACCCGCCTCGGCCTCCCAGAGTGCTAGGATTACAGGCGTGAGCCACCGCGCCCGGCCTGTTTTTTGACTTTTTAATAATGACCATTCTGACAGCGGTAAGGGTATCTCATTGTGGTTTTAATTTGCATTTTCCTGATAGTTAGTGATGTTGAACATTTTTTCATATTTTTTTGGCCATTTTTCTATCTTCTTTTGAAAAACTTCTATTCATGTCTTTTGCCCACTTTTTAATGGGATTTTTTTTCTTGCTAAATTTGTTTGAGTTCTTTGTAGATTCTGAATATTAGCCCTTTATCAGATGTATAGTTTGCAAATATTTTCTCCCATTTTTTTAGATTGTTTATTCTGTTGATTATTTCCTTTGCTGTGCAGAGGCTTTTTAATTTAATTAAGTCCCATTTATTTATTCTTGTTGTTGCTGTATTTGCTTTTGGTGTCTTAGTCATAAATTCTTTGCCTAGGCCGATATCAAGAAGAGTTTTTCCTATGTAAATTGATTTTTGGTTAGCTCATGAGGCACCCACTTATCGAGCTTTTTCACCTTTCCAATTTGCTTCAAATGCCAAACAACTGTAGAACGGTGGATGCTCAGTTCTTCAGCAACTTCTTGTGTAGTTGTAAGAGAATCAGCTTCAGTGATTGCTCCCAATTGGTCGTTGTCGACTTCCTAGGAGGTACTTTTTGATTGAATGTTTTAGGATTATAAACTATTAATAGGAAATATTCATATCATTTGACCATGTAACTTGATTTTTTTATTATTTTGAATAAATCCTGGCCTCTCTCCATAGGTAATAGCAGCTGCAAAGGAAGGATTCACAGCTGTTGGTTATGAATTAAATCCATGGCTAGTTTGGTACTCCAGATACCGTGCTTGGCGAGAAGGTGTGCATGGCTCTGCCAAGTTTTATATTTCGGATTTGTGGAAGGTATGTAGAGCAAAGAATGGTGTTAGAGAAATCCAATGAAAAATGTTATTGTTCATAATTAGTATGACTGAAAACTGAAAAATGTATTGAAAAATAATTAAAATTCAAGTGAATATTTTGGTATAATGAAACATGTATACATTTTAAATTGATAGATTTTACAGATAGACTACTTTAGAAGCTTAAGGTTTTCTATATGATAGATCATCTGGATTCCGAGACTTTATTTACTGTATTAAAATGTACTCATTTCTCTTTATTACAAAATAATGAGATTTTCCATCTCTTTTGGAAATCTTATAAATTATTCTTGATAAATATTAGACCTTTCCATGTTTCTGTATGTGTGTTTGGGTGTTTGTATATTTAGAGACACAGAGGTGGGTGATAGAGAAAAGAATCCACCAACCATGTTGTTGTGCTATTTCTTGTCCTCATAAAACATGAGATACTTCCAAACTTATTTGTACTCTAAAAAATGCCTTGTAATTTTGCTTTAGGAATGACCCATAAAATGCTTTTTCTTAAATAAGAATTTTCCATTGTAAAGTTGTTATCAGTTGCTTGTAAAAATTCACTTGCGTTTTGCTTGCATTGTTTTTCATACCATGTATACATAAATGCTCTCTCTATAGAGTAAATAAGACTTTTATTGGGCAATAAGAATTTTGACTGGCGAAGCACTTTTCCCCCCAGTTTTTCAACTAAAGCCCATTTTATTGCGTTCTTACACAATATTTTAGAGAAGAGGAGGGGACTAGAATTTTAAGAATGGTTCTACATAAGAAAACAGCTGGCTCTGAAGTCCCGTGAGTTCGTGTGAAGCTGGTTTGGTATAGAGTGGAGCAGAGTGGGAACGAGTGGGCCGGGTGCTGCCGGCTCGAGCCCCAGTTGGTCACCAAGGCATCACTGGCCTTTCTGACACTTGGCTTTGCCAAACCCACCAATTGGCAAACTGGAAAATGGCTGACATTTCTATGAAACAAGTTAAGTTTCATGTATGGCTTTTTACGATTAAATCTACCGATTGTCTCCTCATCTCATTCAGGTTACTTTTTCGCAGTACTCGAACGTCGTTATTTTTGGTGTGCCTCAGATGGTGAGTACACGCTTCTCCTGTTCTGTTTGGAGTTAGGTGGCGTCAAAGGCCTTTCCAGCTCCAACGCGCCACCCCTTACCCGTGTGCAAAGTGATGGCCTCCCAGAGATTTTAGGGAGCACCGGATTTCAGTTCACTGGTTTAGTAAAATATTTCAGAGCCTTAAAAGTTTAATCATAAAAGTTTCAGCCATGTTTTTAAACTTTGGCTTCAGATAAAATTCCCATTGATCTACCTAAGCCTTAAAAATTCCAGTTTGGAAGCTGCTTTATGAGGTCCCCAGTGTTGAATGCAGTTTGCAGTTTTAGGGCCGCTCCCTCGCCTCCAGCTGAAATCGCTTGGGAAGGTTAATGGGATGTTCCCTTGGCATTGATCCTTCCTCCGATCTTGCAGGAAGATAATTTTCAGGGTGGATGAGCATTGACTAGTTTCAATTTACCTCAGTTTACTGATTTTCCAAGGAACTGAGTATTGAACTTTGATTATGTACTTTCAGAAGTGAAAATACCACAGCATTGTACTGAAAATGGTCCTCTTTAGCCTGTGGAAAGATGGTCATGGTGGGACGCTTTTACTGTAATTACTGGTTTACAGACCGTAGAAAGAAATCCCTTTTCACTTTTCAGAGTCTGTAATTGTAACCATAATAATCTTGGCAGAATTGGATGTTGGCTGAAATGCCACTTTATAACTGATACAGTTTTTAATTTAAAAAAAGAAAGTTTACTTTTTTGTTTTCTTATTTATACTTTAATTTTTATATAAGATGTTTCAATGCTTGAGAAACTATTAAGGCCTTCAGTGTAATGTCATATTCTTTAACTTTTTTTTTTGAGGCAGAGTCTCACTCTGTTGCCCGGGCTAGAGTGCCATGGCGTCAGCCTAGCTCACAGCAACCTCAAACTCCTGGGCTTAAGCGATCCTCCTGCCTCAGCCTCCCGAGTAGCTGGGACTACAGGCATGCGCCACCATGCCCGCCTAATTTTTCTATATATGTATTTTTAGCTGTCCATATCATTTCTTTCTATTTTTAGTAGAGATGGCATCTTGCTCTTGCTCAGGCTGGTCTCGAACTCCTGAGCTCAAACGATCCGCCGTCTCGGCCTCCCAGAGTGCTAGGATTACAGACATGAGCCACCGTGCCCGGCCATATTCTTTAGCTTTTAAAGACAATTTAGAGACACTGCTGTTAAATATTCTTGAAAGTAACAGTATTCTGTGTGTTTGTAATTCTCATTAGACCTAAAATTAAGACCACACTCAGGTGTCTACACTTTGGTTGGAGAAGTGAGGTGAGGTAGAAGGGCACAGCCCTTGGTCATCAAGAAAAACCCACTTGGGATCATAGAATTGATGTGGAATTTTGGTGGTAATTGACTACTTCTTATGATGTTTCAGCTTTCCTCCTAAAATGGAAGTTAGCTTTTTGGAGACAAGTAACTTTAATTTGAATCCATGCTTTATAAAATTAGGAAGTGAGTGTTTACTGGGAATTCCATGCTGTCTGGAGAGGCAGGATGAAGCGAGCCGTGGATTATGAGACCATGGCTGCCTGGTCCCAGCAGGGGGCAGCAGTGGCCTTTGGTAGTCGTCATCACCACATGACATCGAGTCCTGGTGCTTCTTGTCACGTTTGAAGCAGAGTCAGTTTTTGGAGCTATGCGCTCGGGGAAATAGAGTCTTATTATTTTGACGAATGCTTTTGCAATTATTGCCCATTCTTCTGTACACAGAGAAATCTTAAATAAGGAACTTGTAGCATATCACCATTCCCAAGGAAGAAGGGGAGCAGCTGAAGCACACGAAGCTTCCACATTCCCTGTGTTATGGAGATTCAGCCAGCTTGCACTTTTCCACGCTGGCGGATCCATCAGGGGTGCAGAGGGCCAGATGGTCTGGGAGGCTGAATTTCGTGTGTGGAGGGCCCCCACTTTCAGCCTCCATTGAGCTTTGCCAAAGAGGAGGCAGTGAGGGAGAGGGAGAGGGTGCTATACCAATGACTATGCCATTTGTGGCTAGGTGGCTTGACAAAGCCAGCGTGCCATGAAACGTTTCCCGTGGCAGCTGATGCACAGGTAGATACTTAGAGAGCCAGGAGGAATGTTGGAGGAGTTCAGAGGTAGCAATCCCCGGGGTTGTAAATCCTCACCCCTGCTTCTAATACCAGACAGATTATCCCTAATAGCTCTGTGCAGTTGTAGCTCGAAATCAGCGGCGTCCTAGCAGTTCAGCACAAGCACACATTTAATGTAAAAGGTTGAAGAATCCCATTTGGATCTGGCAAATCCAGCACTAGGATTGTAAAGATCCACATTTAACACCAGCTTATACACCAAGAGCGTCTTTTCAAAATGCAGGACAGATCAGTTGTGTCCTTGTTTACACCCTTCTATGACTTGTTGCCACTTTTAAGGATAAGACCCAATCCCTCAGTGTGGCCTCGAGGCTGGCGTGGAGTGGTCCCCACTCACCTCCAGCCTCACCTGGGCCACACCTCCCAGCTCTCTGTGCCAGCCCTCTGTCCTTCTCTCAAGCCCTGGAATTTGCTGGGCTTCTCTTCCCAGAGCCTGGGGCTGTGTTCTGCCCCCTGACTTCGGTCCTCCCGCTCCGGGCCTAGTGAGTGGACACCTACTGACCTCAGCGGTCTTTTCCTCAGCAGAGCTGTCCTTCTTGGCCCAAGGGGACAAGCGCCAGTGTCCCCTATTTTTCACTCCTGTAGCACACTTTGCCCTTCCTTGGGTAAGTTACTGTACATTTCTTGTCTGGTGGCTTTGGCAGTGTTTGGCATGCGCACTGCACGGTCAGCGCAAGGTCGGGGACCAGGCCTGTCGTCTTCTCTGCAAGACCTCCAGCAGAGTGGCACCGGCACAGAGTGACCACCCAGTAAACGGTTGTTGAATGAATGCGTGTGGTACAAACGTACCCATCACTTACACTTTCCTAAAAGGCTATTAACTTTTTTAAATAATTTCAAAATATTACAGGGGTACAAATGTTTTTGTTACATGGATACCTTGCATAATGCTTAAGTCGGGGCTTTTTGTGTGCCCGTTGCCTGCGTAGTGTTCACTGTACCTGACGGCTGGATTTTTACCCCTCCCCACTTCTTGATTTCCTGTGACCCTTACATCTCTTTGTGCCCATGTGTGAGAAGGCTATTAACGTTCATAACTTCAAAGAATGACTAATTTTACTTTCGAATTTTGTTATGAAGAATGAAAATATCATCCTTATGTTCTGATAAAGAAAAATGATTCATGACCGAATCATTTATCCTTCCTTCCTTCATTCATTAAGCATGGCCACTATGGCCAGGTCCGGCTGTAAGCACTTGGAATACTTTAGTGAATAAAACAGAATATTTCCCCCCACTCCCTGAGTTGCTCATATGCTGGTGGGGAGAGCAGATGTTACATGAGACACCTGTAGACAATATAGTGTCCAACAGAGGGGAGGGGCTGTGGAGCAACGGAAGCAAGGGAGTGACAGGGCAGGGACAGTATCCCTGCACAGGTGATGTTTGGGGGTGAGGGAAAGTGTGCTTGCTGAGATGAGAGCAGCAGGCAGGGGGTGGCGTGAGTGAGGGGAGATCAGAGGAGATACAGGGCTGGGGTGGGAAGGACGCTGGCCCTTGGATGGGCGGGAACCTGGGGTGAGCAGAGAGGATCGCAGGGACCCGCTGGGGTTGGGAAGAGCACAGGCTGCCTCGTGGAGACTAGACTGAAGGCAAACATGGGCCGAAGCTGGGAGACGGGCTGTGAGCTCTTGCAGGTGTCCAGGCAATGCAGTGGCTGGTGAGAAGGGTCAAATTCTGGATGCATTGTGAAGATAGAAGGAATAGGATCTGTGGGCAGATCCAGCGTGGGGAAGAGAGACAAAGAGGGATCATGGGAGACCTCAGGGTGTTTGGCCCGAGCTCCTGAAGTTTGGCATTGCTGTGAACTGGGCTGGGGCAGGTGCAGGCAGAGCCCAGTGGGGAAGTTCAGCGTGGCCACGGGGGCTTTGGGTGTGCATGGGCATCTTAAGCTGGCCATCCTGGGTAAGGAGGAGTCTGGGGGTCGGGAGGAGAAGGGGGTGACTGGAGATGTAGGTTTGTAGGCATCTGCCCGCAGGTGGCTGTGACATCCCCTGTGGGGAGCACAGGATTGGAGCCATCCAAGGCCTGGGCCCTGGACTCTGACATTTGGGGTCCGGGAAATGAGGGGCAACCAGGAAGGACACAGAGAGGAGCCTGGGAAGGGGGAGTGCTGGAGGTGAGTCACCCAGGTAGCCAAGAGAAGCAAGTGTTCAGGGGGGTCTAGTGGGGTGAGGCTGCTGCGGGCACGGCTGAGTCCTCTTCTACCTTTGAGCTGGTTTCTACTTACGTTTAAAGTTTTGAAGATATAATTAGAATACGGTGAGTTCGTGTTACTTTTAAGCCTATAATTGTATGAATAATTTTGAATTCCATTAGACAGACAGGACATATCACTGCTTTTCTTTGTGTATGATATCAAGGACCAGATTCTTTGCATATTTATGTGTAATTTAGTCAGTTAATTTCTTATGATTGAAATAGCTCCTTTCATTTCTAGGTTTATCTTGACTTAGCATATGACAATCATTTGGAAATAAAAGAAACTGTAAAAGAGAAAAGAATAATAGTAATATGAATAAGTTTACAATTATCCTTTTTATGAACAGAATTACCATAAGAAATCTCTGATATTTTGGAAAATGCATATTGTCTCTTTCTTTGCTTATTTAATTTTTCCCTCAAGGAACAAAACTTTTTTTTTTTTTTAATCCTTTACTGGCTGATATTTATCTTTGTTATCTTGGTGTTGATTCTAACGAAGAATTAGAATTTTGGCTCACTCTAGCCACAGGTCGTGTTGAGTTTTTCTAAGCACTTTTATAAGATATAGGTCAGGAAGAAAACCTTCATAGAAGCACTATTGATTTGTTCATCTCGCTTTAATTGGTTACTTTTAAAGGGAGTAGGTTTTGCTTAGATCTTGGTTTCTAAATATCATTTCTCAGTAAGCAGAACCGGGAATCTTTGAGAAATGGCTGATCCAGGGCTGGGGAAGGGAAGATACAAAAGCCTGGAACGTTTTGTGCAGCCAGAATATAAGGAAGTGCTCAAATTATTTGATGGGAGTGTGTCTAAAGGACAGAGAAGCCAGCTGCAAGAGGCTTCTGGTGGTCAAATTAGGACAATTTGAGAATTAGAATAGATGACAACAGTAATAGATTATAAACCATTGAATGAAATAAGAATCTAGGTTTTCATACTTAGTGATAGATAGATAGATGGAGAGAGGGAGAGAGAAGGGAAAGCTTGTCCTTATAGTGGAATGCCAACCTTACATCCAGAAGAAATGACAGGATTAGCAAATTGTCACTTGGCAACCATTATAGGAAAAATTGACTGTGGCCAGAATTATCAATGAGGGCTACTTCTAGTGCGGGGACTATTATATGAATAATGGGATATTTACGGGCAGATATCTCAAAGTATCTGCCCACAAACTACTGATTATAAAAGGAGAACTAGTAACTACACTGTGGAGCTACCAGATTCCACCTTTGGTGAGTAGTTAATGTCACCATCAAGAGCAAAAGGATCTCCGGGGCCTCTGTGGAGCCTGGTAAATTCACAGCCTTGCAGATGGGATGTTGCCAAAGACACACGCTGAACCAGTGAGAAAGAACGTCAGAGCAGCCAAGCTGAGGGCCACTTGGTCCAATAACCGAAGAGTGTTATTGTCATGAAAGACAAAGGCAGATTGAGGAGGAGTTCTGTATCAAAGGAGAACAAAGAGATGTTATAGCTAAATGTAAAAGTGATCCTGGAATGGATCCTGGCCTGGGAAAATGTGATACAGGACATTACTGGGACAATGACAAAGTTAGAATTTTATTATTGGAATACAATGTTAAATTTTCTGAATACGATATATGTGCTGGGATCATGTTAGAGAGTGTTTTTTTCTTAGAAAATACATGATGAAGTATTAAGGGGTGAAAGAGCATATTGTATGCAACCTCTCTTCAAATGGTTTAGAAAAAATGTTCCTAGAGAAAGGAAGCGAGCAAATGTGACAAAATGATAAAAATTGGTGAACCCGATACAGGCATACAGGAGTTCATTGTTCTATTCTTGTAACTTTTCTGTAAGTTTGAAATTACCTCAAAATAAACAAGTTAAAAGAAGAAAGTGGAAAAAAATATTTTTAGGATGTGAAGGTGGTAAATAATTTTAGGACCTACAGATAAATTTTTAAGCAGGTATTAATTTATTGATATAATTAAAATGTCAATACTTTTAGCAAATAATAAAAACTCTTTCTCCATTGGTAGATCACTAATAAAATGATATTAATACAAAAGTGATATAAATTAGGTTTACTATCAAGAAATTCATTATCAGGGGCTGGGCATGGTGGCTCACGTCTGTAATCCCAGCACTTTGGGAGGCCAAGGCAGGAGGATTGCTTGAGGCCAGGAGTTCAAGACCAGTCTGAGCAGTATAGCGAGACCCCCGTCTCTACAAAAATAAAAACAAGTTCATTATCAGTATATTATGGATACATTTTTTAAAAATTATGAAATATTTCATTGTATTTCAAGTTGATAGAATGTGTATAGTTCTTCATGGCCTAATTATACCATATTTCATTGACTCTAGATGATGTTGATTTTAAGATTCACCATTGCCATTAAGAAAGAAAAAATATTGCCAATTATAATTCTAAGACAATGTCAATTGTATGATGTACCTGATTTCAGGGATGTTAAAGATGTGGAAAAATATGTCTGAAATATATGAGATTGGGTATATTGAAATGTTTCAGTAGGTAAATAATTTAAAGCTGTTTCTTATTTTAATGACTGCCACATCATGATTTTAGTCAGAAAACTGAAAATCTATGATGCACATCTACTAAAAATGGCACATTTTATAATTGATACTGGAAGATGTTCTTATGACTGTGGTTAATGTGTCTTCTGCATTTGAATGGCTTGTTTGATAATGTATTTGTGCCCCGAAGTGATCTTTTTAACAAGTAGTAATTTTTATGCTGATATTTTCAGGGACTCTTAAGCACAGAAGGACTTTTTAGAATCATTTCCTTTGAATCACTGCTCACTGAAATAATGGCTGTTATTCCCTGCAGATGCTGCAGTTGCAGAAGAAACTTGAACTTGAACTTGAGGATGATGCTCGCGTCATTGCTTGCCGGTTCCCTTTCCCGCACTGGACCCCAGACCACGTCACTGGGGAGGGGATAGACACTGTGTGGGCATATGATGCGAGGACTTTTAGAGGAGGTGCAAAGAGGCCCTGAAGATCAACACACTTCCAGTTGGTCATTCAAATGTAAACTTTACCGAGGGTGCTTTTCTGAAACATTGGGATCTTCTCTGATTTTGTGGAGACTCGCAGCAGCTGTGTCTTTAGCAACAGAGCATATTTTTCTTTGGTATAGAATGAGAAATTACTGTTACTTCCCTTAACTTTAGGAGAAAACAAACAAGTTAAAAACAGATTTAAAGTTCACTTTTAATGGTTTATTCCAAAAATCGTGCTCACTGCCTTTTCATGCATTTGGTTGCATGAAAATATGAAGGCTTGATGGTCATGTTCATGGATAGGAAAGATGTCTATAGCTCTTCACATTATAAACAGTATGGTTTAATGCCACAGATGAGGAGGAGTGATTTTTAAAGAGAGTAATGTATTCATATTAACAAATGCTTGCAGTTTATAGCTTTATTCATATGTAAGTTTTCTCTTTTTCTTTTTTGTACTTCATGGCAAAATTAATTTTTTGAAGGATTCAGAGAGGCATTTATATTTTATAACATTTGTTGGGAATAATTTGTTCCAAGGCTAGATTACTGTATTTTATTGAATCTAAGTTGTATATATATATATATATATATATACATATGTGTATACATGTGTGTAAATGTGTGTATATATGTATATACATTTTAACATTTTCTGAAATTGTGACATATCTTCCAATGGAAGGTGTTTGATAGCTTTAATTGGCAGTGTTGTACATCATGTAGGTGTGTATCAACTACAATTGATGGCATCTTAGATTTAATGAAATGTGATATTCAGAGAAGATACATAATAGTGGGGAGTTGGTAATGATTAACAGCAAAATAAGTGATCGTGAGCTTTGGCGTAGGCTGACCTGGGTTCCAGTCCCTGTCTGTCATCAGCAGGAAGCCGTGGACCTGTGACTTACCCTCTGAGTATCCCTGCCGTTGGGGTAGCAATAACTGAGCAGGGGACTGGAGACCAGTTCGTTAAACCCACGGCACGTGGTCTTTGGTCTGTAAATGGTATTTGTTATCTCACTTCCGCACTAAGGAAGAGATTATTCATGGAAGTTGCAGATTATTTCTGCTAGTCACTATTTTATGAGAGCAGCCATTAATTTAATATTTCTCATTTATGAGAAGAGACTGGACTGATTTAAATAAACAACAAATGAAGGAAAACCTTTGAATGTGAGTAGACGTGTTTCATATATCTGAAAAAGAATATTGAATGGTGGCTTGAATAATCCCTCCTTATCACGGAGAGAAATGGAACTCCTGGTCACACACCTGTAACCTGAATACCCAACTATCTCAATGGGGAGTTAATAAAGGAAGGTGGTCACATCTTTAAACTTACAAAAATATGATCAATTTGATAATTTCCATTTAAATGAGAACCATCTGGGCACATGTTCATTCATTCATTCAACAAACATGTCCTGAGTATCTGCTGTGTGATTCCACAGTGAACAGACTTGCAAAGCCCCCAGCCTCCTGGAACTCATATTCTGGAAGGGGGAGACAAACAAGTCAGCCAGTCTTAGTGTGCGTGATGTTCTCCGAGGGAAATGGACAGTGTGGTAGCACAGAGGGCAGCTGTGTGTGTTTGGGATGGGGGTGGGATGTTGAAGACATCTGCAGGCTTTGGTGACTGCCGTCTGTTTCTGTCCCGCCAGCCCCTGATCTCCTTACGAAGCACGAGTTCTCTCCTGTGGTGTGTAGTTTTGATGGGAGGGCAGTTCTTGGTGTGTACTTCTCACTGTCACTTTCCACTGTAGCCAGTTCTGCCTGTGACCTGTCTGAGCACACTTGGCCAGCGACCTGTGGGAGCTCCTTGCCATGCAGAAGTGGTGGTAGGGGAGGGTTTTGTGCAACTTGAGAGGGATTCAGCAACTTTCTAGATGTGTTCCTGGTGGGTTTGTAGAGGCATCAAGCTATGTGCAGAGTTATTAGTAACTTACCATTTTTGGAGTATCTCCTTTAGTTTCTCAAGAATTCAGTGATGCTTGGTCCTGCAACCTCAGAGTAAGGTGGACCGTTTCATACAAGTGTTGTGATTCATTGAGTCTGCAAGATTTTTAATTGCTTTTTAAAATTGTGGCTTGTTAATTAAACTGTACAATAAGGATTTTCCTATAGAAGTTATTGTGGCCTCTCTGACTGATTTGAATTTTTATCAGTTACTAGGTTAAGGACATTGATCAAATTTGCACATGACACAAGTCTGGGAATGAGAGCTACTATTGTTAGCTGTCAAATAGAAGATTTGTAAATGTCTGTGCAGATTGAAATCAGGGGCCAGTGCTAACTTAAAAAATTTAAAATTAAAAAGAACTATAGAAAGATAGCTTAGAGTGATGTAGCCTAACAGGACCCGGGGTGAATAGAAATGGGGGTTTCTATCAACACTCAGGCCAATGGCTTGAGTGACCTGCCTCTGAATGCATGTTCTTCCAAAAGCAGGATCCCAGGAACACAATCCCATCTTTCCTAGTTGGCCCAGGTGGCCCTGTCAGACCCTCAGTTGCTTCTGGTGTTCACATTCCCACAAATACTTAGCTCCAGCAAGTGTACGTGAAACCAAGTTTAAAAGATTTCAGAAGAGACTCTTCCAGAGGCCATGGCTGGGAAACGGTGTATACTATGACAAGGCATAGCCACACAGAAGAGAAGAAATGCACAATTCTTGACATTTAAGCCATGCAGCTGGGTGTCATCCCTCTGCCAAAGTACTTTCCCTGCTGGCCAAAGGTGTGGAAGCCCTGACGATGAAGAAATAAATGCTCTGAAGTCCAGCAGTCTTCTAAGCGTGTGCTATTATACGTATTTCTGAGCTTATCCCTGGCTGAGCACATTCCAGGAAAGACCTCTTTGTCATTGCAGAGCAAACTACAGGAGTCTACTTAAGTCTCAGCAAACACACACATAAGAAGTATACCCACTGGTTGTGTGTTGTGTCTGGTCGCCTTTGTGGGCCTATGTGCCATAGTGTGACCAGCCTTCATTGAGACATCTGAAGTCATCTGGGCCACAGCGGAGCATTCCTCACCCAGCCGGGCAGCAAAGCCTGCCGGCCTCTGACCCAGGCTTCTTGTCCTGGAGCAGAGAAGCTAGTGGGCCAGGAAGGAGGTGTGCAGAGCCTGTCCTGGAGCAGGGACACTAGTGGGCCAGGAAGGAAGTGTGCAGAGTCTGTCCTGGAGCAGGGACACTAGTGGGCCAGGAAGGAGGTGTGCAGAGTCTGTCCTGGAGCAGGGACACTAGTGGGCCAGGAAGGAGGTGTGCAGAGCCTGTCCTGGAGCAGGGAAGCTAGTGGGCCAGGAAGGAGGTGTGCAGAG
>CM052439.1:170602856-170624858 GCA_028533085.1 Varecia variegata
CTAGTGGGCCAGGAAGGAGGTGTGCAGAGTCTGTCCTGGAGCAGGGACACTAGTGGGCCGGGAAGGAGGTGTGCAGAGTCTGTCCTGGAGCAGGGACACTAGTGGGCCGGGAAGGAAGTGTGCAGAGCCTGTCCTGGAGCAGGGACACTAGTGGGCCGGGAAGGAAGTGTGCAGAGCCTGTCCTGGAGCAGGGAAGCTAGTGGGCCAGGAAGGAAGTGTGCAGACACTGCTTGCCTTCTACCCCGGAGCCATTCTCCCCTCTGTCTTGCTAACAGATCCCCTAGTTTTTCAGGATCAATGTGTTCATCACAGGGGCCCTGCCAATTGTCTGGTTCCATTCCGCTTTGCTGTGGGTGCCAGGGTGGGTGGTGGGCATGTGACCCTGTTCCTGCCAATGAGATTTGAGAGCATGTCTGCTGGGAGCTTTGGGAAAGATTTTTGTTGCCAATAGAAGGAGCTATGTGAGGAGTGAGTATCCTGCCTGTCTTTGGACATGCAATGTTAGGCGGTAGTGCCCGAAGCTTAGCAGCCACTCTGTGACTGAGGGGAAAGGTGACGATGGAAGCCAGGGTGCTGAGGCTGGCAGAGCACACAGATAGAATGACCCAGATCCTGGGGATGCTGCTGAGCTGCTGAACCATCCCCGAGCCCCCTACTTCTTGACGTCTTATGAAGTGAAGTGATAAACCCATTTGTTTTAAGCTGCTTTTATGTGGGTGTTGTGTTGTTTGGCCACAGTGTGGAGTGGCAGGCACCGTGGGGCCACTGTCCCTTCTGGCGAGGACTAGAGGAGGAGGAGGCATTTTCTAGCAAGGCTGGAAGGTGCATCTGGAGCGTGTAAGGGGTGGAGAATTCCCAGGCAGAGAGCCCTGCTCACAGAGTAGCTGCCAAGAGTGGTGTTTGGGGACTCAAGTCAAGAGGGTTGAGAAGTTGGCCTGACCTTCACAGGGGATTAAATGGCCCCTGAGGGACCCGAGTCACCCTGGGGGGCATCATGCTCTTGGGGACATGAGCAAGGACGGGTCACAGCATAGCCTCAGCCGTATCCCCACACCACAGGGAGTTTTATAGGGAAAGGGACTAGTTCTCAGGATTAGAAAGGAATTAGGGAAGCGAAGGGAAGAAAACACCCTCAGACGCCCTGTTGGCAGGCAGGGCTGGTTGCCAGGCTAGGAGCTGGTAGCTGTGCAGAGCCGCCCCTAGCCTAGAGCCCCAGCACCGCCTAGTCTTCTGCTGGCTCCAGCCAGTGTCTCCTTAGCCCTCATGAGAACAGGCATGGAGGGAGCCATGCTCCCAGAGGATGCTCTGGTGGGCCAGCCACCCCCTAACGTGATGGTTGGGGCTGGTTGGCTGAACAGGCTCCAGAAGTTCACTGGGCTCCCTCTGCATGACCGTTGGGGTGCAGTTGGCACCGTCCTTCCATGGGGAGTTCTCCCTGGGAGGGGTCTCCTCAGCACCTCCCCTTCCTGGCTCACATGGACGGTGCCTTTGGCCTGGTCTGTCCCCAAACAGTGGTTTTGAATGGACGATAAAAAAACTAGAAATAGAAAAAGAAATAGAGGAAGCCACATTGATAAACGGAAGTGAATTCTGAATGGGAAAGTGCCTTGAAAGTGTATCCTAAGAGCACAATCAAGGGGGTTGGGAATGTTTACTCTGGGTTTAGAGGCAGCATGACCGGCATTTTCAAATGTTTGCGGGATTGCCATGCGGAAGAAGAAAGGACGGGAATGGACATTACTCTGTGCCCGGGGTTTCGTATCCTGCACACCCTTCTCATCCTCAGGGAGCTGCTCTTATCTTCAGTTTTTTCTAAAATTTTAATCTGAGAGGAGTTCACTTGCCCAGAGCCGCAGCCTGTCGCGGGAGCACCAGCACTCTGTTGTGTTCAGTTGCTTCCTTGCAATTAGGCTTGTTCCGATTGGCTTTGGGGAGCAAACTAAGGTCATTATGTGGATGCTAAAGGGACGTGAAGTTTAAGTTCAATGTGAAGCACAGTCTTAATAAAGTCATTTAAAGGTAGAATGCATTGCCTTTGGGCAGAGTTCTTTCCCCGGGAGATGCCGGATCAGTGCCTGGACAGCCACTTGGTGGGGGTGTTGTAGAAGGGACCAGCCGAGAGCAGGCAGGGAGTCCTAAGAAGACCCAAAACCATGATGAGTTTCCCAGTCTTAGCCTGAACCCTTTCAGCAGAGCTCCGTGGGTCTGTGAAGCATTAAGACAGCCTTTGGCAGTAAAGGTGTTTCACACAACCTCATCATCGTCCCAAACAGGATGGGCGATGCCCTATGGCAGTTTTTCCCTCTGGTTTTGCAAAACAGCATAGTCAAATATCGGGGAAGGTGATGAATGAGCATAAACTGTGTCAGAACTGCAGCCGTGAGGTGTGAATGCTCGGAGGAGGACGTCGGCGTCTATAGAATCCCAGAGGGTTTGGCTGGTGCTGACACAGTTGTGCTTACTCAGCACGGATTTGAACCAGGGGGCTGTTCTTGAAGCCCCTGGTAGGAATATGTCGCTGGTGGTGGTGCCTCATCCTCTTTGAGGTGATGCTGCCCCACCCGTGACCTAGTCCTCATGAGGACTAAAAGTGCCCCCACCCCAATGCTTGCCCGGCCGATGGGACCAGGGTTGGGCTCTGAGCCAAAAGCAGGCTGGCCAGCGAGGTGACCGGCAGAAAGAGACGAGAGGAGCTACTCAAGGTCCACGTTGAGAATTGGGGACACAGAAGTAGAAGTTAAGGTCACGAGGTTGAGGCCAGAGGAACTGCGACGGCCATGAGAGAGACAAGAGGGTAACAGGCTCCGCTCTGAGCTCAGGGAGGCCACCGTCCTGAGGGGTGAGCCCTGCCAGGGGCTCGCCTGCCCAGGGCCCTGGCACCTGAGTCCAGCAGGTGCAGAGCTAGCAGAGCTGTTGCTGAACCTTTGAGCGTCCCAGCCAGTCTCCTTGTCTGATTAGGTTACATCATGTTCCTTGAAAAACTCCATTTATGAAATAGGTAATTTTACGATGAATGGAATACCACTTCTCATGGCAGGTATTAAACGCAAGGAACTTATTGTCCCCAAAGATAGTGCATGCCATATATTTAAATGGAAAAATGTATATTTATGTGAATACAAGGGTATCTGCACCTAAGTAACACAATAAAGTTTCTGTGCTCAAACAGAAGACTTTACTTACCTGGGAATCCTTTTAGACAGAGCACTCTACTCCTCTGGAATGAGGTGCTTCTGTAATAATGACACATTATGATTATATTGCAGTTGGCGCACTTGTGACTCAATGGACTGGTGCAAATTGAACATGAACAAAAAGATCATATAACTTTTATAGGTGAGGGAAATTAGATGTCTTATTTTTCTAATTTAATATTATGGTGTGAACATTATCCAGGAAGGATTGATAAAACAATACCTCATTGATCACTAGGTTTAATTCAAGGCTAGAAAGGAAGAATCAAGTTAGTTTTCTTCTCTGTGATATTATAGGATGAAAAATTGGGCAGCAACATCATTTTTTATAAGAACTAATCCAAATGCCGAAATAGTTTCACAAAGCTCCACATATATCCCATACTTGGTGGATACGTTCAAGTAGCAAGTTCTGATAGGGTTTGCTGTAAACAGAGCTTGGCGGTGTTTTTCATGTGGACGGTGAGATTTAAAGGAGAGACAGTGTAATGCAATCGATCCATTAGGCTACATCCCAGTAAAGCCCAGCTAGCAGGCAGCAGAATTCTAAGACAGGTAAAGCTTCCACCTTGATGGGCATCTTCCCTTTTTGCTGCCTATCGCTTGTCCCAGGCACTTACCATTTATCATTTTGTCACGTGGTTTTTTTTTCACATGTCCACTAATCTTGGGTTTAAGTGTTAGATTACAGGTCGCTATTTTCAAGAGCATTTGCATTTTGTTAAGGACCTCCTTAAATTTGATTTTAGTGGGTCTGAAAGAGATGAATTTGTCATGGAGAAATGTCAGACTCCTTGCTGCCCCCTGGCCCTTGTCCCAGCCCAACCCACCCTACTGGCATATCTGTGAGAGCTCAGAAAGGCAAACTGTCACCCTAGGTTTTTCTCAACCTGCAAATGTCAACTTTATGAATGGAAATTTACAGTCCCGAAACTTGGATGGTAAGGACAGCTCTCATGTCCTGTCTACCATGTTGTGGGTCTTTTATATACATTATTTTAAATTCTCATATTAACTTTGCAGTGTAGATATGCTATTTCTCAGTTGGGTAAACTGAGGCAGTTAGTGATTCATTTGCCAAGGCTCATGCACTAATTAGTACATAGTAGAGCTGGTATTTGAACACAGGCCTGCCTGATACTAAATCCTGTGTGTTTCCTTCGATTCTGTGACCTGGCTGGGGTATGAAGAAGGCTCTATTGCTGTGTAATCGATTCCTCTGCTCAGCTCAAATATTAGCAACATTTGAATGACTCCGAACCTTGGGTTCTCTGCCTCTTTGAATCAGAATAACTCTTTGGGGCGGCACAGGGTGGCCCTTGAGTTAGAAGTATATACACACTCAAGGAAAAAACAGCAGATTTTCCGGAATTCTTCTACCCACATAGAAATAGGTAGATGAATGGTATCTTCTAAGCAGTATTGAATCAGCAACTGCCTTATGTGTCTACTTCACCTGAAGGTAAGTTAGTGTAAACATATAGCTATGTTTGAAAATAAGCTACTTTTGAAGTACAGATGGTCCCTGGGTTACGGACGAGATATGTTCCTGAGAATGTCTTTAGGTCAGATTTGCATGTAACTCAGATCCCTGATGAACAGCACATGTATGATAATAAAAACAACAATAGTATAGTAGCTCATGTGTGGTAATAATACTACAGTATAATACTGTAATAATAAGTTACAGAAACTATTGTGCTCTTTCTTTAATTCAAATGAATAGAACATAAAAACAAACTCATATAAAATATTAGATAGAAGATAAGGGAAATTTCAAAAAAGAATATTAAAGTTAACACCCATCTAATGCTGCATCAATGTCTTGCTTACCAGAAGGGGCATTTTGGGGGCAAGGAGGCAGCTGACATTAACGGGAAGATGATGATGGGGCGAGTGCTGGAGAGTCAGGGTTTCGTTCTGTCGCTGGAGGAGGAAGCTCACCGCTGAAGTCAGTTTCTTGAAAAAGATATCTAGGGTTTCTTGCACAGCCTTTTTCTTTTTTTCATCATAAATGGCCTTGTAGCTGCTGATGTTCTTACCAACTGCACGGTTAATCTTTGTAAACTGCTCAATGTTATGATCTTGCTCCTCAAGCTTAGCAAATCCTGCTTCAATGAGACGAAAGGCTTCAGCTCATTCTTTTGCCCTAAACTTTCTTGGCTCTGGATCTTTTGATTCTTCATGTTCTTCTGTTTCTTTCCTTCTTTCTTTTTTTGGAAATAGAGTTACCCTACGTCATCGTATGTCACTGCAACCTCAAACTTCTGGTCTCAAGCAATCCTCCTGCCTCAGCCTCCTGAGTAGCTGAGACTACAGGCACGTGCCACCACCCCCTGCGGATTTTGTAGAGATGATGCCGGGTTGGGCATGGGGTGGGGAGGTGGAGGGTGTCACTCTTGCTCAGGCTGGTCTCAAATTCCTGAGCTCAAGCAATCGGCCTCCCAGAGTGCTAGGATTACAGGTGTGAGCCACCAGGCCCAGCCTTTTGTTACGTCTTTAGAATTAAAGAGAACGACAGAAACACACAATTTGTGAGATTTAGGTCAGCAGCTTAAAGAACCAAAAATGTTAGAAAGAGCCCAATGGGAGGCAGACAGGGAAGGGCCATTGGATTCAGCGTGGGGGAGCAGCCCTGGGCAGAACCCCGGTTCCTCCCTGGGCCTGTCCATGCCCTGCCCTGCTGGTCAACGCTCCAGCTCTACTTCCCGCTGCCTGCTTCCCTCATTGTTCCTCTGGCTGTCTCTGAAAGTTTAATGCTAACTTTTAGAACTGGTTATGCCCAACACCAAATTCTAATGGCAAGATAAAAGCCAACACTTTCTCTTTTGCTTTTGTATTGTCTAAAAGAGGACGTACTGGGTAGAAGAGCAGGAAATGTCCCCAAACAGCACCAAGTGTAAACTTCAGGTCATTGACTCTACACAACCCTCAGCCCCTTGTCCGAAATATTTCTTTTGTGGTTTTGAAGCCCCTGCAGAAATGTGTCCAGGGACGGGGCAATTCACCCTCAATTCTTAAGGCAGCCCGTCTTATCTTGGGGAACCCCTATTAGAAATGTCTTCCTTATTCCTGGTTGAAACCAGACCCTCTAGCACGTCACACCCACTGAACCTAATTTTACCCTCTGGGGACCCCCTGTACAAATTGAATGCTTTCTCCATGGCTAGCACTTGGAACATTTGAAGGACTCGCTCCTGTCCCCACTGAATCTTCTGTTTTCATGGTTCTTTATATAACTCAACCCTCCCTAGGCTGGCCACTGTCCTAAACAGAAGCCAGGTTGTAATCATCTCTCTGAAGTGCGGTTCCTGGAGCCAGCCTCGGTCCCAGCTCTGGCCCAGCCAGCACAGAGGGGAACAGACCAGCCCCTTCCTCACTCTTGAGCTCGTCTTCAAATGAGGCTGGGACATCACACTCTCAACTCACACGGACTTTCTACTTATGTTTCTGACAAGCCGTCTATCCCACAGAATATGCTTGTGTACACTGCATAAGGCGAGTTATTTTTTTGACCCAGGTGGGTTTTATGTTTTTGAAGCAAGCGAAGAACCTTAAATATATTCATTTTTAAGTTTTATCATGTTAGATGTGCCCCACTGCTATGTTTTTTAAGGGATTTTTGGATTCAAATTTAATTATTTTTTTGGATGCAAATTTAATTATTCAATTATTTGGTTATTCCTGCACACTTCATGCCATGCACCACTTTAATAACCACGTAATTAGTGTTCTCGTATATGTTGTTTGAGAGAAGCAGCCACAGACTTTGAGGGAGACAGGGCTATGATCAGATCCCTGAGACCTCTCCAGCACGTGAACCCTATCTGCTTTGCGCTGGTGGTCAGCACTCTTAGGAGATTGTTCATTTGGTTTATAATCTCCTCCATCAATGATGCTCTCCTATGGCTCGTGTTTCTCCGTCTTGACTCTAAGGACATGTAGGTGACTGAGTAACCAGAATGTCAGATCCACATGGGTAGGACTCCACCGCCGTATCCCAGCTCGGAGAACAGTCCACAAATACACGTGGACTAAATGAGCGAAGGGAGGGTGTCGGGAGAGTTGGTCACGTGTCTTAGTGAAGTCCAGTGACATGATGTTCACCCTTTATCCCAGACCTAGTGGTCTTGTCTCTGCAGTTTGGAAAATAAAACTAGTCATCCTGTCACGATCCATGCCTAGTGATCCATTCCGTCTCCTGCACCCTCTACTGCTTTGCAGGCCCAACTCTTTCCCAACGGTAACGGCAAGCTCTCTTTCATCTCTAGTTTCCACGACTGATGGCATATTGACATACCTCTGCAGGCCTCTGGCACCTCTCCTGTTCTACCCAGTTTCTCCAACAGCCCTAGTAAGAGTCTGGCTGGCTCATTTACACAGCCTCTCAGTTTTCTGAGCAATATTTTATCCTAACACGCTTGGAGACTGGATTCATTTAGCATAGTTAATGGTTGTGGCCATCTCTCTGTGCATTAAAAAAACCCCTAGTTGGAACACGTTTTGCTCTCTGTTCTAGTTTTAAAAACTTTCTTTTGCTTTGTATGACCATAGAATACTAGCAGTGTTAGTTTCTTCCTAAGTGAATGAGTCTAAATTTGGAATTTTTAATGAAAAATTTTCCCTTAGCATAATGACTAATTGAGAGGACATTTCCCTCCACTAACAATTTTTCATTTATCATATGTCCATTAAAACATGTCTTTTGTGGTGGTAGGTTCCAAAAACTGAACTATGAATTTCACATTTACCATGTTTCTGCTTTTATTTACAATTTGGAAATTCTTTCCCACTGACTAGTTTTTCTCCCTTCAGTGGTTGGCTGAGCTGACTGCCCTCCTCCTCCCTCCACCTTCCAACTTCATCTTTTCTTTAACTGTCCTGTGTCTCTCTTGCATCTTGGGCCCTTGGGTCGTGGCATGTGCTGTGTGCTCCTTCTGTCTTTGATGGGATCTTAGGCCTTTTCCTTCCACATATAAATTTCACGAATACAATTTTTGATTGCAAAATTCATGCTCTAATGAATCCTCTTGTCGTTTGGTTTCATTCACATTTAACTAGGCGTCATCTTATTTTTTTATGTTTTATTTTGTAGCCTATCTGCTGATGCAGCATCACTTTTGTTTCCAGTAAATGAAAGGAAAACATTTCCACCCACTTAGTACTTAGGCAAAAAGATGAAGAAAAGCTTGAGTACTCAGCAGTTCTCTGAGATAAGTGCGTGATAGATTTACATTTTATTCAGTCTCATGGTTTGGCTCACATGTATCTTCAGTTTTTGCATCAGATTTTGTATCTTCAGTTGTTTGGTGATTATTTCTTTAGGTTGGTTTTACACGATGACATTTAAGACATGAATTTTGGTCCCATGTAAGGAGAGTTTCCACTAAAACAAACAGTTCTTATTTTGGGGGTGGGGGCGCACAAGTATTTTTTTGCTATAGAACACATTTAGACTACCACAAGAAACTTAAAAAGTGTAAAAATGGTGTCATCATTGAGTCCTAAGCCTATATTCATGTGAAATTTTCCATTTGCAGAAAAAAACTCTTTTTTCTTTTTTTTGAGACAGAGTCTCACTCTGTTGCCCGGGCTAGAGTGCCGTGGCGTCAGCCTAGCTCACAGCAACCTCAAACTCCTGGGCTCAAGCGATCCTCCTGCCTCAGCCTCCTGAGTAGCTGGGACTACAGGCATGGGTCACCATGCCCGGCTAATTTTTTCTATATATATTTTTGGTTGGCCAGATCATTTCTTTCTATTTTTAGTAGAGACGGGGTCTCGCTCTTGCTCAGGCTGGTCTTGAACTCCTGAGCTCAAACAATCCACCCACCTCGGCCTCCCAGAGTGCTAGGATTACAGGTGTGAGCCACCGGGCCCGGCCCAGAAAAAAACTCTTTGATTCTACACTAGACCATGGTATAGTGAGGAGTTAGGTAGGTAAGAGCTAGCCCTAAATATTTTTTCTCTATGTCCTTTATCTTAAAAAAAAATCCTCTCCTGCAGACAATTTGAGATCTTTATGAACAACTCTTTTTCTTAAACTTTGTAGAAATCGCTGTATTTTTCATTGCTACAGTTTCAAAGATAGCATTTCCAGTCTTTTTCATCCTCTTTGAATCATTTACATCTAAATGTCATTCCAACGCAGAGCTATTTGTATCAGCTTTAATACTGATATGTTCACATTCAACCTGTAAAATCCTTGACCTCGAGTAGGAGTTTTCCGTCACTAAATAACGGGGGCCAAATAACTTAATTTGTTTTGTTTGTTTTCTCTTGCATTTGGCCTACTGTTAAAAACGTTTGTAATGTCAGGTGACATTGTGCAAGACATATCATTTCTCACCTTCTCATATTCAAAATATGAAATGGAGCTATTACTATTTGTTTTCTACTTTCTTTTTCATGAATTAGTGAAAGAATTCTGAAAAGCAGGCTTCTCATAGGAACCACGTTATAACCATTATAATTATAATGTATTTTAATTAAGAAATCTGTTGTTATTATGATTGAGAGATTTGGTAATTATAATGCAAATCCAGTATGTTCAGTGCCCTCCAAAATCTATTACATATCCCGAGTGTCAGTGCTACAGTGATGTGAACATAATGGAAGTTTTATTCTCCCATGTTTCAAGCCTTCAGCAGCCTCTAGTCTCTTCCACTGCCATTTGGTGAAGAATAACAGGCTGGTCTTCAAACTGGTGGTTCGATTTGTACATGCGAGGTTATGAGATAATTAAACTGTATTTTTATAACCGTCTTTTAAAATTGATCTTAATTTTAATGAACATTGGATTATATTTATTTCCTTGATCTGACTGCCATTGTTTTTCCAAAATTAGGCACACACATACGCACAGCATTTTGTTTTGTTTTGTTTTGTTTTTAAACTCCAATCCTGTGACAGATTATCCACAGGTATTTTGAAAAGAACAATGGTAAAATTTTTGATGAATTAATGAATAGTAGATGCAAAGTGCAGAATCTGAATAGACCTCCATAGTGAAATACTAGTCAAAACTATGGCTGGTGCTTTATTTAAACTTTGTTGATCAAATATTTTGTAAAATAGTAAAACATGTTGAGAAAGGAGAGAAAGTGGTGTATAATTAATGAATAGATATGATTTATCTGCTATTCAAAAAGCATAGCAGAATATTTTATTATAATTAGCCCAACAAAAGAGGAAGATAGAGTGATTTCTGGTTATTTCATTAGCCATAGCCCTACAGAAATATAGCTTTCATGTGACATGTTTTTATATCAACACTGTATGATACAGAAACATAATGATTAAATGTTATTTCTCTATTTGAGAAAAAAATAGATATGACAAAGCAAAATATGACTTTTAGTATTTGTTTTTGTTTTTTGTTTTGAGACAGAGTCTTGCTCTGTTGTTCTGACTACAGTGCAGTGGTGTGATCATAGCTCACAGCAACCTCAAAGTCCTGGGCTCAAGTGATCCTCCTGCTTCAGTCTCCAAAGTATTTGGGACTACAGGTGCGTGCTACCATGCCAGCTAATTTTTCTATTTTTTGTAGAGACGAGATCTCGCTCTTGCTCAGGCTGGCCTCGAACTCCTGAGCTCAAGCAATCTTCCCTCCTCGGCCTCCCAGAGTGTTAGGATTATAGGCATGAGCAACTGCACCTGGCCAGTATTCACTTTTTCATCTTTGCTTAATTGCTATAACCTTGTATATAATTTTTTGAATATAATCAGATTTTCACATATCTTTGTATTTTATCTGATATTTATTTTTTTTAATAAAAGGAACTTGTACTTTATTGGTAGGGCATTGGTCTTTTTTTAAAAGTATACAGTTCTGTGATTTTTAGTATATTCACGAAGTCTTGCAATCATCACCATTATCTAATGCCAGAACATTTTCTATACCCTAAAAATAAGTCCCATACCCACTAGCACTAACCCCCCATCGTCCACTTCCCTAAACCTTGGTAACCACTAATCTACTTTCTGTCTCTGTGGTTTTTTAAATCTTGAAATCTCATATAAATTGAATTATACTATATGTGGCCTTTTGTGTCTTGTTTCACTTAGCCTAATGTTTTCAAGGTTCATCCGTGTAATAGTACTTTGTATTTTTTTATGGCTGAATAATATTTTATCATGTGTATATGCCAAATTTTGTTTATTTGTTCATTAGTTGATGGACACTTGGGTTATTTCCACTTTTTGGCTGTTATGAATAATGCTGCCATGGATGTTCATGTTCAAGTTTTTGTGAGAACATACATTTTCAATTCTTTTTTTTTTTTTTTTTGAGACAGAGTCTCGCTTTGTTGCCCGGGCTAGAGTGAGTGCCGTGGCGTCAGCCTCGCTCACAGCAACCTCAAACTCCTGGGCTTAAGCGATCCTCCTGCCTCAGCCTCCCGAGTAGCTGGGACTACAGGCATGTGTCACCATGCTCGGCTAATTTTTTCTATATATTTTTAGTTGTCCAGCTAATTTCTTTCTATTTTTTTAGTAGAGATGGGGTCTCTCTCTTGCTCAGGCTGGTCTCGAACTCCTGACCTCGAGTGATCCACCCGCCTCGGCCTCCCAGAGTGCTAGGATTACAGGCGTGAGCCACCGTGCCCGGCCTACATTTTCAATTCTTTTGCTGGGTAATTCTAATAAGGTAATTCTATGTTTAACTTTTTGAGGAATTGCCAAACTGTATTCCAAAGTGGCTGCAGCATTTTACATTCTCACCAATGGTGTGTGAGGGTTCCAGTTTCTTTATATCCTTGGTAACCCTTGTCCATCTTTTTGATTATAGCTGTCCTAGTGAGTGTGAAGTGGTATCTCATTATAGCTTTGATTTGCATTTCCCTAATGATGAATAATATTGAGGGTCTTTTTTTTCCTTTAATCTATCCAAGATAGTACCTCAGATACTGAGTATCTTTTCATGTGCTTATTGGATATACCTCTCTCTCATTCTCTCTAGAGTATATATATATATATATTCAAAACATATATTAATATATTCTTTGGAGAAATGTCTGTTCAAATACTTTGCAAATTTAAATTGGGTTATTTGTCTTTTGTTGCTGGATTTAAGAGTTTTAAAATATATTCTGGATACTATTATCAGATATGTGATTTATAAAATTTTTCTCCCATTTTGTGTGTTGTCTTTTCTATTTCTTTTTTTTTTTTTTTTTTTATTTTTACTTGCCAGGAATTAGGTTAGTATCTATTTCTTGATAATGTCCTTTGAAGCACAAAAGTGTTTTTGTTTTGATAAAGTCCAGTTTATCTTTTGTTGCTCTTGCTTTGGTGTCATATCTAAGGAACCATTGCTTAATACATAGTCATGAAGATTCACACTTTTGTTTTCTGTTAAGAGGTTTATAGTTTCAGCTCTAACATTTGGGTCTTTGATATATTTGGAATTCATTTTTGGATATGGTGTGAGGTAGAGATCTGACTTTATTCTTTTGTATGTATCCTGTTGTCCCAACAGTGTTTATTGAAAAGATTATTCTTTCCCTATTGAATGGTCTCGCACTCTTGTCACAGCTCAATTGACCGTAAATGTACGGGACCATTTCTGGACTCTCAGTCACATTTCATCGATATGTGTGTCGTTCTTATACCAGTATCACACAGTCTTGATTGCGTAGCTTTGTAGTATTTACAGTAAGTTTTGAAATGGGGAAGCTTTAATCCTTCAACTTTCTCCTTTTTCAAAATTGTTTTGGCTATTTGGGGTCTGTGAATTTCCACATGAATTTTAGGATCAACTAGTCAATTTCTGGAAAAAAAAGCTAGCTAGGATTTTGGTAGGTATTGCATTGAATCTGAAGATCAATTTGTGGAATATTGCCATCTTAACAATATTGTCTTCTGCCCCATGAAAATGAGATGCTATTCCATTTACTTAGGTCTTTAATTTCTTTTTTTCCAATTCTTAAATTTTTTTTGTAAAGATGGGCTCTCACTATGTTGCCCAGGATGGTCTTGGCCTCAAGTGATCCTCCTGTCTCGGCCTCCCAAAGTTCAGAGATTACAAGCTTCAGCCACTGTGCCCAGACGAGGTCTTTAATTTCTTTAACAATGTTTTATAGTCTTCCACATACAAATATTTCACTTCTTTTGTTAATTTTATTCCTAAGTATTTTATTTTCTATGCTATTGTAAATGGAATTATTTTCTTAACTTATTTTTCAGATTGCTCATTGCTAGTGTATAGAAGTGCAATTAATTTTTATATACTGATCTTGCATCCTGCAGCCTTTCTGAACTCATTTATTAGTTTTAATAGTTTATTTGTAGATCCCTTAGGATTTTCTAGATGTAAGATTATGTCATCTAATCTGGATGCTTTTAAAAAATTTTTCTTGTCTAATTGCCCTGGCTAGAACCTTCTGTACAATGTTGAATAGAAGTGGTGAGTGAATATCCTTGTCTTGTTCCCAATCTTTCAGGGGGAAGCTTTCAGTCTTTCAGCATCAAGTATGATGTGATGTGTGGGATTTTTTTAATAGATATCCTTTATCAGAATGGGGAAGTTATCTTTTATTCCTAGTTTGTTGAGTGTTGTTATCATGAAAGGGTGTTAGATTCTATCAAATTCTTTTCCTGTATCTATTAGATGATCATGTGGTCTTTTCTTCTATTAGTATGGTGTATCACATTTGTTGATTTTCATATATTGACTCAACCTTGCATTCCTGGATACATCCCATTTGATTATGGCAAATATTTATTTTGTATGTTGCTGGATTTCATTTTCTTGTATTTTCTTGAGGATTTTTATGCCTATGGTCATGAAAGACATTGGTCTGTAGTTTTTTGTCTTTTTTTTTGAGACATAGCCTCACTCTGCTGCCCCAGCTAGAGTGCAGTGGCGTGATCATACCTCACCACAACCTTGAACTCCTGGGCTCAAGTGATCTTCCTGCCTCAGCCTCCTAAGTAGCTAGGACTATAGGCGCATGCCACCACACCTGGCCTGTAGTTTTCTTTTCTTGTGATGTCTTTGTCTGGTTTTGGTGTCAGAGTAATACTGGACTCTTAAAATAAGTTCAGAAGTGTTCCTTCCTATTCAATTTTTAAAAATTTTTTTTATAGAGTTGTGAAGGATTGATGTTAATTCTTTAAACATTTGATAGAAGTCATGAGTGAAGCTATTTGATTATCTGATGCTTTTGAAGACATTAAAATCTGTGTTTAGTTTTACATGCATCAAGAACCAACATATTAATAGGTTGTATCTTAGTTTGGTTATCACCTTAATAGTTTGCTTATTTGAATATTTTTAGAAATAAATTAGCTCCCCAAATGAATTGTTAAACGATCAGATCCATCAATAATTGACTAGCTGCAAAATTTGCAGCTTTGTGAGACCAAGGAGTTATGTTTACAGAGCTCAGCTCTCTTTTAACTGATTAAACCCGTTAATTGAACAAACACATTCATTCAGTAGACATTTATTGCACATCCATTATATATTAGATTTAGAAGAGATAGTTTGACATAAGGATAATATTCTAATTTGCTGCTGGTGGAAGTGTTTAGCTTCAATGTATATATTCAGTTATGCACTGGTAAAAGTGGAAGTTTTTTATAACCTGAAGTAATTGTTCATTTGATTTTTATAACTATGATTTTAATTTGTCCAACTCTTAATTTTGTTATTGGGAACTTAATTGTTTATTTCTTTTGGAAAACTTTACTACTGATTTCCACTTGATAGTCTTGTTGTTTGACAATATCTAAGATAAAAGCCTATTTAGAATTTTTGTTCTTTCAGAGCCTGTTATTGGTGACATTTTGCTCTTTTAATATTAATTCACATTAATTAAATTATTGTTTAATAAAGGGGATCTAACCTCAGGACTTTAATTAGTAGACAATTATTCTTGAGAGAATTGCTACTGTCATGGATCAAGGAAGATGAACATGAAGATAAGATCCTAAGACATTTTGGTTAATTGATAATTTCCTTTAGTTCACCTTAGTTATCCTTTAAACAAAGCCAGCTACAAACACAGTATTCTTAGGTTAATAAAAATAGGCCCTTTCATATAGTTAAAAAAGTCAGCTGATCTTTAAAAAGTTTAATTTTAATAATTCCAAATTCAGAGAATTTCAAAGTATTCTTCAGTCTGAAGAATAAACTTAGAGGTAGAAAGAAAGGAAATTGTGCCACTGCAAAGCAAATGAGAGTCTAAAAGGGAAAAATCTGTAGCAAGATGAATGATCGTCAATCACCCTTCAAGGTCTAATTCTTCTTACTGAATTTTCTTCTTTTGGCCTGGTGACATAGTCAATGAAGGATCATGATTTTATACAATTAATGCCATGACTCTAAGTACAGAAAAAAAGAGAGGTTATTCAAATTCGGGAGACTTCTGAGTTCTAGTAAAATCATTAAGAAGGAACTAATGTGATAATAAAATGAAAAGCAATTCAAAACTTATCAGCCTAATAAAGAATATTACCAAATATCTTACAGTAATAAAAATCTTTGAAAATGAAACAAAGGGGAAAAAAACCTCACCAGCTCAGATTAACAATCTGTTTTGATGGGGTTGGCCCTCATTAAATCAGCCATGATATCTTAAAGGGGCTATTTAATTACTGAGTGTTCTGTACCCAAGTTCAAGGGAGAGTTATAGGGGGGATTGTAAGTGTTTAGATAGACATCAACACCACACACAAAGTTCAGCCAAACGTTGTCTGTCGTTTGGTACACACCTGTCTCTTCTGTGATCCAGTTAAAAGCAATTCTTTCCTAGGCAAGAGAGTAAGTTACACACACATTGCACTGAAATCACACCTTTCTGCCAAGAAGCACAAAGTATTTCACCTGGATGAAGGGAGTTGGATTAAGAAATGCTTTGTGGCAGATGGCAATGTGTGCAGGTCTCTCACCTGCCATGTTTCAGCACTGAGGGGAAGAGAGGATTAGGTGTTTGAGACCGGGGCTCTAATTCCTTACTGCAAACGAAAGGCTGCCGTCACCTGACTTGTGCCATTCTAGCTGGTTTCCACACGGGATTATAGAACGTACAACACTTCGGTTTCACAGCCACCAGGAATCATAAGGCAAACCATGGAGCAAAAGTCAAGTTGTCACAATCCAGAAATGCCAGGTGCTGTCTCCTGCTCTGCCTGCCTGCGCTCACCTTCATACTCCTTCCAAATTCCTCTTCAGCACCCTTCTTGTCCTGTTCTTGTTTCCTTCTCCCACATCTCCTTTCTCAGGGCTCTCCTCCTCCCCCCACCACCTACCCTTAAGCTACTTCTGGATGCCCAGTAGAGTCTTAGAAATCCCACTAATTTCTGTTTTGGATCCCCCTTTCCACAAAAACAATGCTTATACGAGGTCATATTTCCCATAATAATTTCTAATAATTATAAAATTGTAATAGAGTGATATAAGGCCTACAGACAATATTTACTATTATATTAAAATAATCATAAATATCTACAGAGTAGAAAACCAAATTTATTAAATTTAAAAGATAAAACAGGAGCTTCGTCAAAGGAATTTCACCCTTTGTCAGGTATTCCCTTCTGGATACCTTTGCTCTCCTCTGTTAGGGGTACCTTGGTGGGAAAGTTTGAGAAGCATAGGCTCAATGAGTTATTCCAGAGACTAATGCCTTCATTTTTAAAGATAAGGATGGCAGTTTGGTTGGGAAGGTAACTTTTAGTGGCTCTTCATAAATTTTTACCTATAAGCAAGTCAGATTGTATCTTCAGAGATTAAAAGTGTGTGGCTTTACTCACGCCTGTAATCCTAGCACTCTGGGAGGCCGAGGCGGGTGGATCGCTCAAGGTCAGGAGTTCGAGACCAGCCTGAGCAAAAGTGAGACCCCGTCTCTACTAGAAATAGAAACAAATTATCTGGCCAACTAAAAATATATATAGAAAAAAAAAATTAGCCGGGCATGGTGGCGCATGTCTGTAGTCCCAGCTACTTGGGAGGCTGAGGCAGGAGGATTGCTTGAACCCAGGAGTTTGAGGTTGCTGTGAGCTAGGCTGACGCCACGGCACTCTAGCCAGGGCAACAGAGTGAGACTCTGTCTCAAAAAAAAAAAAAAAAAGTGTGTGGCTTTAAATGACTCTATTCCCATAAATCATAACAAAAAGGCAATGGATTGATCTCAGAAGCACTGTATTCCTGGACTCGCTAAAATTTCAATAGAAAGTTCCAGCTCAAACTGAGTTGCCTACCCCATATGGACTGAGTGGTTCATGCATGAATCAGAGCTTTAACCAGCCCTTGGAGATGGCATAAGTCACAACTTTCTTTTCGAGCCAGAACTAAACTAGCAGCTGTGGTTCATTCTGTTCACTGATCAGTGAAGCTTCTGTTTCACATTGGAATACCCGCATGCATATGCTTGGCAGGCTGACTGAGTCTTGTTTGCAACTCCCAGAGATCACATAACTGTAGAGCATTATCCTTCTTGAGTAAGCTCCCAATGTTCTTCTTGAAGTAAATAAGGCAGGAGAATAGGAAGAGAGGAAACTCATTTTTGAGAATGTATCAAACATTAAGTTGTTCATAATGCAGTTTCCTATCAGGAGATACATCGGTCTTGCATTTCTAAAGTCACGACACAGTGGTAAGTAGATAAATGGGTACACAGTTTCTGTGTACTCCATAAAGAAAACCAGGGCATGGTAGTCACACTGTGGCCAAAAACCAATAAGGTCTCCAGTAGTATTAAGGTAAGATGTGTGGACTAGGTTAGAATCAGTGATGCTGCACAGGTGAGTTTGGGTCAGGCCCATGGAGGCTATGGATATAGGTGTCGCTTTCTTCTATTGTTACATGAGTAAAATCACATTAATATAAATGACATGATAGTCTATATGGGAAAGGAACACCCCAAAGGGAAACCTCAGCATTGTGTAGAAGGGAAGAGGACCAACCCTACACCTTTGCCTAATCTATGGTCAGAAGTAGAAAGCAGAGAGAATCTGTGATGGGATAATTATCTATGTGAAAGCATCAGGTCTTTTCATACTAGCTGGCAGGTGCCTCCCTAAGACATGGAAGTGCAGAGTATATAAGCCTGGCATGCTGGCTTCACAACATGGAGATATGCTTCTCCAGTTACAGGTATTCTTTGGACATCATGGCTCCTATCTTCCAAAAGAACTAAGCCCAGAGTTAATTCATCTGAGAAACAAAAACTTAGATATATTAATAATACAGAATAAATTCAATTCACTTTTTGAATTAGAATTTCAGAAGTAAAAGCCATTTTTTTTCCTAAAGCATATTTCAAGGTACTCTAGTTCCATGAGATGCTCCTTAGTAGTTCTACAGAGAAGAAATCTGTGGAAATTTTTGCCCATCTTTTTAAAAACTTTATTGGAACACATAATTCTTTTTTTACATAGCATCTCTTAAAATCTACTGGAACCTGCATTTTGAAAATCAGTCTGGGAAATGGTCTAAGGCATTCTCACCATATAGAAACACAGATGAAGACTATATCCCAGTTTATTCTGAAGTACCTCAATCTAAAAAAAAATGAGTGTGATGCACATAAGGACTGTTTACTATTATTTTGGTACTATTCTTTTCAGGCACATGCTAAGATTGGATGTCCCCAACCACTTGAAATTAGGCATGATCTTGTGACTAGATTTGATCAATAAAAGGTGGGCATAGTCTTTAAGATCTAGTGCACCAATTTAATTCACCACTTCTTGCCATGATGGTTCCAAATTGTGGACTCTTTGACTACATCCCTCAGTGAAGATAACATGGAGCTGAGTCTGTTCCTTGCTTCTCACCAGCTCATACATAATGGACATGTAATTTGAGAGAGAAACAATTAACTGTTTTTTCCAGCCATGGACATATTTGGGTTGTTTCTTACTGTAGCATAATTTAGCTTATTCTAATACAGAAATTGCTACCAGGAGTGGGATACTAACATAGCAAAAATTTGTCATTGGCTTGAAGGAAACGTTATAGGCAGTAAAGAAACTGTTTTAAAGTCTGGAAAGATGACAAGTTATGCAGTGTCAAAAAATTTGGTTAAACTATTATCCACAGTGACTTGTGAGGCAAATTATTTGCCTAATAAATTTGTAGCTCTAGGGACAGAGGAAGGAAAACAGAATATTAGTAATATGTGTTAGTTTCTACTGGCTGCATTTGACAAGGTATTATTATAGGAGATAAATTCAGAAAGGAATTAGCTGCATTCCAAGCAGGAATTAAGGGGAAATTTGAGCTTTGCAATGTTGGATAGGATGACTGATTTTAGATTCCAAACAGTAGAAGATAAAATTGAGAGAAACTTTTGGTGATCAAAAATATTAAAACTATAGCTCCACAAGTGGCTAGGAAAATAAAAAAAAAAAAAGAAAAAAAAAGAAAAAAAAAAAAAAAGAAAAAAAAAATATTAAAACTGTGCCTTTCAGCAAAGGGCATGATCCTACATTTACTGTCAAAAACCATTTAACTGATTATATTTCCTTGGCCATCACACTCTTACTAAAACCTCTGAAAGGACTAACATGTACAAGGGTAAATATTCAATTAAGATATGTCTTGAAGGGAACTGTGAGTGTGGCTGTTGGCACATGGAGTTTTCTGGAATAAATATATAACAAGCAGATTAAGTCGTTGCAAGAGGTGTACTTCCAATGGAATCACCAGATTGGATTAAAAGAGACTGTATAAATATGAAAGACTTAAAATGACCCTTGGACTACCAAACAGGGCAGGGAGTGGACTGAGAAAGCTGTACATCCCTCAAAGCAAAACACGTTCCCCGATTCCTACTTCAGATGTGTCGAAGAGTGCAATGGGAATGAAAGCCAGCACCATGGAGGATTATGGATAATGAGGGTTCTCGCACAGAGCGTGTTTCAGGGCTGATTCCCCACATATAGGGTAGACCTCACAGTATTTGTTCAAGGGATTTGAGAATTGCTAAAGACCAGTGTTTGCTGTATCTCTTTCATTTTCCCTCTTTCCAAACTGGAATATTTGTTGGAGTTGTCTGTTCTCTATTTTAGGTGTGCATGGGGTATATAACTTGTCTTTTTAGTTCCTAAATCTCCAGAACAAAAGAAGCCACATATAGGAAAAGTTCAGTCACTGTGTATCACTCCTGTTGTGGACTGAATTGTTTCCCCCAAAATCCATATGTTGGAACCCTAAGCCCCAATGTGATGGTATTTGGAGACGGGGCCTTTAGGAAGGAGGTAATTTAGGTTAAATGAGGTCATAAGGGTGGGGCTCTAACTCAATAGGACTGGTGACCTTAAAAGAAGAGAAAGAGCCACGAGTGATGCATACACACAGAAAGAAATCCATGCGAGGACACAGTGAGAAGATGACCCTCTGCAAGCCAAGGAGAGAGGACTCTGGAGAAACCAAACCTGAAGATACTTTGATCTTGGACTTCCAGTCTTCACAATTGTAAGTAATAAATTTTTGTTTAAGCCATCAGTCTGTGATATTTTGTTATGATGGCCCTAGCAAACTAATACACCTCCTGATGAAGATACTACCATGCATCACCCAGAGGTACTTGATCCATGACTGGATGGGACTTTCGAGATGTCTCTCTTGGGGAGAGAATAAATGAATTTTGCTCAAGAGAAGAAAACTGCACCGATTATCTAGTGACCAGAGAGGTGGACTGTAGTTACATTAGGACTTCAGCTATTCACCAATATTCTAGCATGGTAGGATTGTACTTCCATGCCCTGTTGGATACAGGCATGGTCATGTGGCTCACTTGGCCAATTAAATGTGAGCAGGAGTGACAGGTGTTTCTTCTAGGCAGAATCCAGTCCCTTAAGAGCTAAAGCACAATTAGTTATGTTCCCTTCCCCTGCCACTACAATCTGTGACTTTCCAGATGGGAGAGTGTCTATCAGCCTATGTCCCTGAATGCAGATGACATGGAGCAGAGTCCCAGCCAATCTGCAATAGTCATGAGCATGGATGAGAAATAATGTTTAAAGCCGTTGAGATTTTGGGGATTGTTTCTTATTATGGCATAACCTAGTCTATCTCAACTGTTCTCATCCATAATAAGGATAGGGGAAATTTCCAAAATTCTCATAGAATTTGATTAATTCAACAATTCAATCAATTCAACATATTGGAGTTTGTCCTTCATTAAATGAAGAAGTAGAGCTGAAATCAGAGGATGCCCATTGACCACTGAATTACATTTTGTATTCAAAGGCAGTGCTATTGAATCTCTGTCAAAAGAACATGTTTTAAATTAATTTGTCAGTAGTGGTGATGGATTCTCTTAAAACCACTCATGCTTGTACACTCAGCTGCCTCTAGTAAGGCAAGGGCTATATGTAATCATTGATCAAAGCCAATCCTGAGCCTCAAACCCACAATGTCAGTTCCATTCACTTTGTGCTGCAACAAATGAGCATGAAGAGTTGATAACAAGAAGGCAGAGTCATCCAACTGACTCTTCAGGTCATGTTTAGCTTAGACATGAACCACAAACCAGGAACAGGGACAAGCAAACCACAGATTACAAAAGTTGGAAAATCAAAGTATAGTGACCTGAGGAATACCTGTTGAATAATGAGATTTATAAGGGACTTTTACCACATGCAATTCCACTAATTTATTGATAAAACTCTGAGAATATAGTCTGGTACCTTGTTATAAAAGGGAATTAAGACTAGCTTAAAACATTCTGTAGGATAGAATTCATTGTTGTCTGTTGTAGGGTGGGATGTTTGTTCTCTCTAATAATACTTCAGAAAGTGTAGAACTTCAAGGGTGTGTGTGTGTATGAGAGAAAGAGAGACAGAGAGAGAGAGAGAGAGA
>CM052439.1:170625358-170645256 GCA_028533085.1 Varecia variegata
AGTTTATTAAGCAGAAGACAGTAGGCACTTCAGCTCAATAAGATAAAGTGCCTGGATTTGAAATTTAAGTAATTCTCCATTAGAATAAGACAAGGAAGCACTTAAATTTCAATCCAGTTTCTACCTCATCCACTGGGGCATAAGCTTTAGGCAGTGTAAACGGATGTAGGAAATTAATCTTCCAAAAGGCAAGTAGACATTATTCCCAAATACTCTAACAAGGAGGTCAAGTTCCCCATTTCTAATTTGTTTTAAGTTTCATGAAGATATAAAAAACAGAAAGAAAAAGGGAAGAAAGCCCATTGTCCTGTCTGTTGATGCCTCCCTAGCATTGCATGATGATTATGTAATCTTATTAACTAATTAGTGGTTTCTTTTTGGAAATATATCCACATGATAGAATATTGAAGAGTAAAAAAGGGTGTATGGAGTAATGTAGCTCTACCTCCCACTCTTGGTCACCAATTTCCTAATTTTCCCCCCCTGAAGCACTCATGGTCACTGGTTTTTTTTTTTTGTGTATATTCCAGGAGATATTCTGAGCATTTCTTTATTATACAAATGGTAGCATACAAGCTATTTGAATATTGTGAGTTTTTTTCTCACCTTGAAGATCAGTCCATGTGGATACATGAAGCACTGTACCTTTGTTAATGGCAAATAGCACTCTATCCCATGGATGTACCATGATGTTTTTATTTGCCCACCATGGCTATACTTTTAGGTTGTTTCCAATTTTTTGCAATTATAAGCAATGAATTTTTTTGTATATACATGATTTCATACATGTGTGAATGTACCTATAGGATAAATTCCCCAAAGAATGTATCAGACAGGGGTTGGTCAGGAAAATAGATGCCCCTCTACACAGTTCTGGTATTAAAAAGGTTTACATAAAGGGAGTGCTGGCTTACACATCCTTGGAAGACCTGGAGAAGTGAGGTGAGGAAGGTGGCACTGGAAATCTCACCAGAAGCACTGTGTCGTGGGGCTTTCTCACAAGCTCACTGGGAAACTGCTGTCACTCCCAGGCGTCTCTGGGAAGCTGTTGGCTTGCGTCTCAGCGTGCGGTGCAATGGAGGTGGTTCTCGGGAGTTTGCAGGAACACCAGTCTCACGTCTCCCAGTGTGTCTGGTCCGATTGTCCCTGGACAATCATGTTGGCGTCTCTCATCTCCTGTGGGGCCTCTCCCTGGAGGACTCCAACTGGGAGCCGCACTGGGATGGGCCTTCTGGAAAATGCAGCCCCGAGTTTCTCTACTGGATGAAGAGACTGTAGAAGGAGGTGGTGGTGACAAAGAGTTGACATCAGACAAGGAATGTATACAGTGAGGAATTTTGTGTCATGCTTAGAAAGGTTTTCTCTACTTTGAGGACATAAGAGGATTTGCCCATGTTTTCTTCAACTATTTTTATGAGTTTTAAAAAATTTAAATCTTTGGCCCATGTGTACTGTATTTTGGTATGCTGAGTGTGGTGGGTATACACCTTCATATTTTCCAAATGAGTTAAAGGAAAGCAGAGGGTTCTAGATTATTCTTTATTCTTTCTAATGCTTTCTAGAAGTTACAGATTCCAGACCTTCCACCTATAGGTTCTAGCAGTACCTGTGCCACTAGGTCAGGTTGGGCAGGCAGAGGACTGGGAAAGACTTTCGGGCTGGGGAAATGCCGAGAGGCAGAAGTGAGGTTGGTACAGTCACAGAACAGGGGCAGGGCTAGCCTCAGGTTGGGTGACGCGGAACGGGAGAATAAATAAGACGGCTGGGCAGGATGAGGTCAGACTGCAGAAGCCCCTCGGGATCAGGCTCAGGCAACACGGAGCAGCTTTGTGAGTCAATTACAATCACAGCTGAAGGCTGTGCTGGGGAAGCTGCCACGCAGGCTGGTTTCAAATCAGCACTAAGCAGCCCCAGGTGAGCACGCTGCACCCCCAGGGGCCTGAGACCTGGAGTTTCGTTTCTGCACCTCAGCAGAAATGGACCCTGAGAACGCATCAGACTGAGGGTCTTGGACCCACAGCTCAATGACAGAGCTAACAGCCGTGCTGGGCTGCAGGGGAGTTGTGGGTGTTATCTCATTTAATCCTCCACCTGCTATTATCCCCACTTTATAGGCTGGGAAACCGAGGCTTAAAGACACTGGCCAACTCACTGAAGGTCCCACAGATTAGAAGTGGCAGAACTGGACTTGAGAAGAGTCTGTCCGATTCCAGAGCCAGTGCTCTTATTGGCTGTTGGAGCTCAGAATGCCAGGCCCCGGGGCATGCAGAGGCCTTTGGACCAAAGGAGAGTGGGAGGGCCTGAGAAGGAAGGGCTCTCTGACCCTCCTCTGCTGTCCTTCTTCTGCTCTCACTTCTCCCCCAAGCCAGTCATAGAAGCCAGAATTCCAGCCTGAGCAAGAGCGAGACCCATCTCTACAAAATAATAGGAAAATTAGCCGGGCGTGGTGGTGCACACCTTTAGTCCCAGCCACTCAGGAAGCTGAGGCAGGAGGATCACTTGAGCCCAGGAGTTTGAAGTTGCTGTGAGCTAGGATGACACCATTGCACTCTTGCCGGGGTGACAGAGCACGACTCTGTCTCAAAAAAAAAAAAAAAAAGAAACCAGGATTCCTTTCCTCCTAGGTGGGTCACAGAAACCAGAACTCCTCTCCCCTAAAGCAAGCCATAAAACTGCGAAAAGTCACTCTTTGAAGGTAAGAAAGAATGCAGCCCAGCGAGGCCAAGACGAATCTGGACAGGCCTTGCTAGGAGCTCATTCCTTCCCCACCCCCATTTATTGCCACTATATCATACCCTTTCTGTCCAATCATGTTTCCCCGTAACTATGCACTTCTTTGGCCAGACATAGCATAAAAAACACCCAGTTTTCCATGGGTCCTGGGGTCTTCATCTCTGAAGCCTCCAGTGTCACATAGACCTTTGATTTAATAAATTTGATTTAATAAATTTGTTACGCCTTTATCTTGCTAACCTGTTATAGGAGTGTCAGTTCTGACCCTTGTGATGGCCGAGGAAGAGATGTCACTTTGTTGCCCCTACACGGGTAATCCTCCTAGCTCTGAGGTCACACCACTGACTCAGCACCCACACAAGTTTTCCTCTGCCACTGGTTACGAGCAAAGAGCAAAAATTTACATTCCTATGTGAATGATTTGATTGTAGTTAAAAATGTACTAGACATTGGGATCTCCAAAAAAGCAATTCTGAATTGTTGATGTACATTCTGGTCTGAGCAGGCAACTGCCTACATAGGAAGATTTTAGGAACTTCCTGGGGGAAAACGCCTCCTGCTCTGTGCAGCTGGGTATTTAATCCACCTGAAATTCAGTATTGTGTATGGCAGGAGGTAGGAATTGACTTCTATATATTTTTCCCCATGGAGGACTAACTTTCATAGCAACTTTTATTGCACAATCCACTTCTGTTAATTACAAGATTTCTACGGAGGTGCGGGTCTGTCTGGGCCGTGTGGTCTGAGCCTTTGCTGTGCTCACCATCCTGACACCTTGCGACACCGTGGTAGTCACTACAGTTTGAGAGCCTGTTCTTTTTGACAGGCAAATACCCTCCTTTATTTTCTGTCTGTTTCAAATTGTCTTAACTATTCTCGACCATGTGTACTTTTCTTCCTTTTTAGCAGTTTTGTTGAGGTGTAATCAACATACATATTAAACGCGTGCAATGAAAGTTTGGACACGCACCTGCCTGTGAGACCGTCAGCACAGTCACAATAATGCAAATTCTCGTCCCCTAAAGTTTCCTTGTGACTTTTTGTGACCTCTCCCTCCTGTGCCTTCCCTCTACCCCTGTCCCCAGGCAACCGCTGATCTCCTTCCTGTCACTAAAGATTAACTTTCGTTTTCTAGAATTTCATAGAAATAGAATCATAGAGTATGGACTTTTTCTCATCTGGCATCTTTCACCCAGAGTCACTATTTTGAGGCTCACCCATGTTATTGCATTTATTCCCTTTTATCGCAATCTTGCTAAACTCACTTATTCTAATAGTTTTTTTTTTTTGCAGATCCCATCAGATCATGATTAAAGAAGTTTTTAAAAAATTAACTAAAGTCCATATTTTGCTCAGATTTCCTTAGTTTTTACCCAATGTCCTATTTTTCTAACCCAGGATCCTAGTGAGGACGCCACATTACACTCAGCTGTCCTGGCTCCTTAGGCTCCTCCTGGCTGGGGCGGTTCCTCAGGCTTTCCTTGTTTGTGATGACCTTGACTTCTTCGAGGTCAGGAATTTTGTAGGACATCCCTCTGGGGTTTGTCTGATGTTTTTCTCATGGTTTAGACTGTGGTTGTGGGTTTTTGGGAGGAAGACCACACTGGTAAAGTGCCATTTTCATCATATCATATCAAGGGTGCCTGCTGCCATCGTAACTTACCCCTGTTGATGTTAATTTTGATCACCTGGCTGAGGTAGTGTTTGTCAGGTGTCTCCACTGTAAACTTACCCCTCTCATTTCTTATACACTGTTTTTTTTTTTTTTTTTTTTTTTTTTTTGAGACAAGGTCTTGCTCTGCTGCCCAGGCTGGAGTGCAGTGCTGCAATCATAGCTCACTGCAGCCTTGAACTCCTGGGCTCAAGTGATCCTCCTGCCTCAGCCTTCTAAGGAGCTAGGACTACAGGTGCACACCACCACACCCGGCTAATTTTTAAATTTTTTGTAGAGATGGGGTCTTGCTACGTGGCTCAGACTGTCCTTGAACTCCAGGCCTCAGGTGATCATCTACCTTTGGCCTCCCAAAATGCTAGGATTACAGGTGAGAACCACCACACCAGGCCCTTTAATACATTGCTCTTTGAAGTGAAATCACTAGGCACAGTCCACACTCAGGGAGCGAGGAGTTAAGCTCCACTTCCTTAGGGTGAAGTAGCTACATAAATTCTTTGGAATTCTGCATGGGTGAGATGCTTGTCTCCCTTCCTTTTATGTTCTCTGTCCTCTTATCCTTATTGTCTGCCTTGAGAGTTCCTGAATTTGATCTTCCAACTCAACAATTTGTTAACTTTACCCAGGCTACTATTGTGTCCTTTATATCAACTATATCATGATAAATATTTTCTCTTGATTCGTTTTAGTGATTTTTTGGTCTATGTTTCATGTTGCCTTATCTCCTTATATATACTTATGCCTATCTTAAATTCTTGTATCTTTTGTTCTAATCCTTGTGCTTCAGTTCATGTATGTTTTCAAATTTGTTTTTCTTTTGAAAAGTAGGGGTTTACTTATTTTTTGCCTTTAAGCTTTGTTTCTTGGGATACTAGCGTCTCTGTTTTTAATATATATTGGGGCAAGGCCGCAGGGTAGTTATTGGTCTACACCATTCCGGGTAAGTTTAAGGAGAGGGAAGGGTAGAAGCCCTAGGCATTAGAAAAACCACTGCTGCATATTCTCATTTGCTGTTGCCCCTACTTTTAGGTAGGTAAAGTTAAATTTTTAAAAATCTGAATGATTAGTCCCTTTCTTGACAAGGGACTGAAAATTATTTACATTATTTGTTATTACTGACATGTTTGGATTTATTACTGTCATATTGTCTGTGTTTTCAGTTTATTGCCCCCTTTTCTTGCTGTTTTCTTCTTTGTGTTGGATCAATAAAGTTTCCTATAGTCTTTCTTTAATTTTTCTGTTATTTTGGAAGCCATAGATTATAGGTCCACTCTTTTAATGGTTATTTTAAAACCATAATTGATTTTACATTTTTCTAACAAAGGTAGAATTATTCAGTGTTGCCTTCCTCCTCCCTAGTAAGACAAAAACTTGCTTTCTCACGGATACCCTCCTAGCTTCTTACAATTGTCTGGGGTTTTAACTTTGCTTTTATTAAATTTAATTTTTACATTAGATAGTTGACTTATTACATGGTTTAAGAAGTAAGTAGTACTAAAAGGTCTATAATGAAGAAGGGTGGTCCTTTTCTCCATCCTTCACCACT
Source organism: Varecia variegata (assembly GCA_028533085.1). Classification (NCBI taxonomy): domain Eukaryota; kingdom Metazoa; phylum Chordata; class Mammalia; order Primates; family Lemuridae; genus Varecia; species Varecia variegata. The sequence continues at coordinate 170,631,310 of CM052439.1, forward strand.
CCCATTAGCAAATACTTTCTACTCTTTTTGCTGTTTTCTCAAATATTTATAATTCTAAATATGGTGCTTGTACTGCCATCTCTTGACTTTTCAGCTTTAGGTTATAGCTTTATTACTGTTGACTTTATACTATGAAAGGTTAAGATTTGTTACACTATTGCACAATGACACTATTGCACAATCCTCACACACACAGGTTTCCCCTCATCACATCTTCTTCTCTTAAAAGGCTGATTATGTGTATATGAGATTATATGTTATATACATATTTTTATATATAATTCTCCCCCTTGCCCTTCACATTTAGAGTTGGAGTGGTTTGCATATTCAGTATTTTAATTATTTTTTTAGCTATGTAAATCTTATTTGCAGATAAGCCAAATCATTTTTTAGTGATTCTATTTCCTTTCCTGTGCGTTTTTTAGTTCCTTCTGTTGGGAATTACTCTTTTCTCTTCCCCTTGCTGTCTTCCTTCATTTCTCTCTTTCTGCACTCTCAGCCAGTTCTTTTTTTCAAGCTCTTTCATTCCAAGGCCTTTTATTCCAAGCTTTCCTCAAGGTCAAACCTTTCAAATAAGCCCCATCCTCCTGTTCCAACAGCTCTCGCTTTCTATTCCTACTGCATTACAGCTGTTGGCATGGTACTTCCAACTGCCATCATCCTTTTTCTCTGCTAGATTTTGTATTTTGCCTTTTCTTGATTTACACCCATATTAACTGTAGCCTTTGAGAAAGAACATGGGGTAGAGATTTCTAACGCCTGGTGTCTAGCTGAGCCCAGGTGAGCCCGGCTCCACCATGGCTGACCTGCAGATCTGTGAACAAGATAAGCGAATACTTGCTTTGGTAAGCCACTGAGATTCTGTGGGTATTTGCCCTGCAGGATTACTGTAGCAATAGCTGAAAACTAAGGAGGCTTTCCTTGTGTGTCTAGAGAGCCTTGGCTGGTGCCTCCTTTCTAAGGATGGGGCGGCTGGGACGCTGTGTGCTCTGATGGGGCTTGTGGACTGCACGGTGCACGTCCAGGGAGAGAGCTGTTTCACTGGGAGCCTTCAAATGTCGGCGTCTGCAGGTTTTGCAATTGTGCTGCCCCTTCTACTTTTCCCGGATGCCCTGTTCACATGACTGGAGCTTATAAACCTTTCTTCCAGCAATCTGATAGATAAATGGGGAGGGGGTTGTCTCAATCAGTACTTAGACTTTCACCGAATCCCCTAACTCAGCAGATGCCTCACTCGTGTGTTTAGTAGCATTGCTGAGGTCAGAATAGAAAAGCTGTAGTATACTGCCCAAGAAAGGGAGGTGTAAGGGAGGCAGAGGTGCCTGCCCACAGGAGGTAAAAGAGAATCTTAGTGTCTACTCGCCCTTTATAAAGACTTCTAGCTAATTTTCCTGTTTTCAGCCTTGTCTCCAAGCCTTGTCAGCAAAAGTGCTCCCAATTCCTAAGCCTTTGGAAGTGTGTATTGAATCAACGTGCTGCTTCTTCATAGTCTCACACATAAGCACTTAGATTTCAGCTCTCTTTGCTCTTTTAAATGTTATGTACGTACATCTGCTTTCCAGCTTCAAATGTTTTGTTAATATCTCTATTTGGTTGTCCTTACCTTTCTGACTACGTATTTAAGACCTTAAAAAACATCTTTATTATCCTTATGGTGGAGTTTTAATAGAGAAGCAAGATAAATAAATCTGTTTTATATACCACATTTAATGGGGAACTCCCATCTCCTTTTTAATGAAAATGTTGGTAACTCTGGAATAATTCATAATTAAATTTATTGACATGTTACCAATTTCTGTTCCTTGTATACAATGTATTCTCTGTGGGTTCATTTTTTTTTTTCTACTTGAACACATAACTCTTCAGGGAGAGTTACGGGATATGGAAAAGATGGTAAAATGGAACATTTCCTAGCCATGAAGATGTCAAAATCTATATTCCAAAGGATTGTAAAATGAAATGGCAGAAAACCAGCTTTTCCACTCATTCATACCTGACTCCATTCAGATTTGACTACCAATCAGTGTCTTATAAAGAGGTTGGAGAGATCAAGAAATGGAAGACTAGAAATTGAATGAGGAATTTTGAAAAGCATAATAATTTTGGGGAAGTGCTGTACTTTATTAAATAAACTCCTAACCTCAAATCAAGCGAGAGATATTTTGAAGGAACTGTCAAAAGAGTAATATGAGTGCCTTGCATTTTGGGAGGCAGAGTAGCTGGTGACGGAGTCATGGTGGTGGTATTGAAATGCCAAGAGGTAGGCTGATGTGGCTTTTGGCAACAGGGTAGACAGCTTCTTTGGAAGATCATTACACTCCCTGAGTTTGTGGGGGCAAAGGTTGTATGAGTGCATTATGTGGACTAGATATGGACTGTATACCTAACAGAGACAGTGTGTGGTTTTCTTAGGTCTTGGCCAAGTGGAGGGAAACTGTCCCCAAAAGGAGAGAAAATGGAGGCATCACTGTATTCCTAGAGACCAAGTAAAGGGTAAGTGACCTGTTGGAATAGACTCTTTCATGTTCATCAGGGGAACTGCAGGTGAGTGATTTCCATGGGGTAGTCTCTGAAGACCCCTGAAAGCACCATGAAATCAAGAGTCAGAGGTAAACACTTGCCAAATCCTGAGAGCACTAATGCTAGCTCACCTCCTTGTACTAGTCATTGGAGCTTTCCTGCTGCATTTGCTTCTTTCTTCCTGCTTGGTCTGGAGGGATCAGAAGCGTATTTAGCAGGGAGTAGTAGAAGCACATCTCGGGAAGGGAGAAGCAGCTATGGCACCTCCTTCCTTAACTGCAAGTTTTTCACCTGCAGCAGCTTGGCCTGGGGGAAGGAGAGAAAACTTAACTTGGAATCAATGTTTGAATTCTGATGCTCACTGGATTTTTAAAATGTGAAATTGATCTTTTGTGATTTAGGTCTTTTTAAATTTTTATTCTAACAGTGACCAGAAAATTCATGGGGCTGAGTTTTTATCCAAGAATAGAAGGATTTGTCCACTAGCAGTTTTAAAGGGAAAATGAGAGGCAAAACAGGTGTTAATAAGTTTAAGTTGCTTTATGGTTATATCCCAGAAGTTAGATAGTTCATTAAAATGGTTACACTTATCTGACAATATTTTTATGCTGCCCTCACTCTTGAGGGGATAAAATTCTAGGCTTTTAAAAAAATCACTTCAATGATATTGTTCCATTGTCTTTTGACATCTATTGCTGTTGAAGAGAAGTCTGTGTCAGGGTAATTATCATTTGTGTTTCTGAATGTTTTGCAAAAGAGGTACTGACAGCTTTTGTTCTGGACTTTCTTTTCAAGGCTGTTTTCTATCCAAACATCCTTAGAAGATAGAGATGGTGTCTCATTCTGGAGCAAGTGGTAGGTTTGCATAGTGCCTTGGAAGTTAGAGATCGTGTCTCCTGCAGGGCCTTCAGTTCTCCTCAATGCATTGATTTTTTTTTCCCCATGTGAGGTGGGAGGTGTTTTTGAGCCCAACTTTATCTTTTTTTGGCTTGGAGAATAGCGAGTATCATTTGGATAGGAAGTTACCAAATTTAAATAATAACTTTAATGAACTTTTCTTGAGTATTTAATTAATTCTAGGTGTTAATGTAAATAATGCTGAAGTTGCAATTGTCATAGCCATTTTCTATTGATAATTCCCATTTACCAAGATTGATTTTAATTTTAGCAGACATTGTATATTTTTCTCCTGAATATTTATTTCAGAGTGCTTACTATATTTTCTGTTTTTTAAAAATTTATCTTATCCAGGCTTCCCTTATTAGCCATTCTCTTGGGATGTTCAGATCAGAGGTGTTGCTGTTCCTAAGCTTGTAGTGATGCCAACCCCATTTAATGCTCCTCACACTTCACTTTCCCCTTTGCTCATGCTAGATATGTTACATTTCCCGTTTTATGACTTTTCACTTCTTCAAACTGCCCTTTATTGCTGAAAGTTCCACATTGTAATTTGAAAAGTAGAACACTAAAATATCCATTTTTGAGTGATCTGCTAACTACTGGGCTGTAATTTTATTGAAAGTTGGTAGTTCAGCTAAAACTTTAACTATTTTATTCAACTTGAGAGGTATTTTTGTAGCTGATTATTCCTGCTTATGGTTTTACCTAGAGCATTTATTTTACAGTTATATTTTTGTACCACATTAGATATTTTTCCATCGATTTGCACAAAGCTAGATAAAAACGTTAACAAAGACATAAAAGTCATATGTTAATCCAGGAATAGTATTGGAATCAGAAGTTATATAGTGCATCATCTTACTTTTATTTTTTTCCCTGGGATTTATTGCTTTGGAGAAGACTCAACCCAAGAATATGATAGCTAATACAGTTTTACCAAATTTTCAAAGAACTAAAATTATGAAGCTAAAGCTTATTTCATATGCTGACTGGAAATGAAAAGAAAAATATGTTCAGATAAATTACCTGAGGTAGAAAAATAAATGCCAACCATACAGATGAAACATGTCTTGCTTGTTATATATGTTAGATTGCGTGTTCTCCTAGTGAGAGCTGTTTCTTCGTTTCAGTTCATCTTTCTTCAGAGATTTCCCATAGCTTACTTTAACCCAAGGGAAGTTAGGAAACTGTGTAGGATGGCAGAGAATTGCTGTCTCTTTTCTTCCTATAATTAAAGGACAGGGGATCTTAACTTGGGATCTGTGAAGGCCTCAGATGTCCATGGGCAGGCTTTGTGTACAAGGGACAGGGATGTCTTGTAGTTTGGATGCTATGACAAAATACCATAAACTGGGTGGCTTATAAACAACAGACAATTGTTGTTTGTCCTCAGTTCTGGAGGCTGGGAAGTCCAAGATCAAGGCACCAGTAGATTTGGTGCCTGGTGAGGGTCCACTTCTGGTTCATAGACGGCACTGTCGCATCTCCCTAAGCTGACCCATCGGAGTCTCATGTGCAGGCTCTTACCAAGCTGGGCCATCGCATGCATGCTCTCAAGCCTCTGCACATTTCTTCAATACACTTCCTGGAACTTCTGGACTCTAGGACCTTCCCTCACCCCTAGACAGCTAGATCTGTTCTCTGGAACCACAGGCACCATCACCTGTCATCGACCCAAAGGTATTGTGGATGTCATCTCACTAAAGCAAGCACCCAGGCGAGTGACATCCAGCATTCAGAACATCCTTTAGGACATGGTTGGGTCAGCTTAATCTGTACCATCTGACCAACTCATCTGAAAGTATAACTCACCTTATACTTGGAGATGTAGGAACACAGACAGTTTTGCTCAACATGGAGGTGGAAGAACAAAACTATGGGGAAAACATCAGAAACCACCCTTAATCTACCCACCCTTAAATGTATAGTAAAAACTAATTTGCACTTTCAATGTGTTATAAGCCCATATTATTGCTGGAACATTAAGACACTATGATAACTTGGCTAAGTGTTTGATTAGAAAAGTCACATATATATTTATATAGGTATAGAAAGTTCTATAAGATATATATCCATTTGTTACTTGAAGCATTTTTTTTTTTGAAAGGACAGGTTTTGGAGAGTTTCCACTTTTTACTTTTCTCATTTTTTATTTAATTTCTAAAATTCACAATAAGCATGTATTATTTCCTATTATAAGGAAAAAACAAAAGTATGAAGATCAGATTGGGAAGGTGAGATTTCACTTTTTATCCCTGGAACTTACCTAGGGGAGTTGTCAAAATCTCTTGGGGAGTGTCTCAACACACATGTTCCTGCCTCCCTACCTCCCCTCATCAGTCACTCCTGGTTCTACGTTGCTTGGATAACTCATGGCATCCCTAGTCAGAGTTCAATCTTGTCATGACAACATTCTGGAAGGGGGACTCTGGAGAAGGCTTTACCCATGCTGTACCCCGGGGCATCATTTTGCTTGTGGCAATCATCTGAAGCTCCAAACAGCTAGCTGGACCTTGAAGCCATCTCCTGGCCATCTCTGATGGGTGAGCTCAGTGGAGACCTCGCCAGAGGAGATGAAGACCATGGCAGAAACTGAAAAGATCATGTAGTCCTCCTCTCTGCTATGGCAGGGATGTCAACCCAAAATCTAGGGAGAGGCAAATTTGTCTTCCTCTTGGGGAGAGAGCAGTTTGTGGACTTTAACAGCCCTCTTTTTACTCCCATCATGGGGAGGGTGTTGAATATAACTTCCTGAAGCTTAGGGACAATTCTGAGAGGTTAGGAAGGAGCATTGTCTTTGGATCAGGAGACTCTGAAAGCAGGATGCACGCTGTGGTGCTCCAGACCCTCAGGGAAGGGGCTGGGGGACTTGCCTGTCCCCATTCTCCTTGCCCAGGGACAGCTGGAATAGGCAAGTCACTTAACCTTTCTGTGTCTCAGTTTCCTCGTATGGAAAATGGGAATCATAATTGTAATGATTAAATTCATTCATACTTGTATGCATGTAGCATTTAATAGGTATTAGCTCTTACTTTTATTATGTGTGGTGGGAGGTCATACAGGTATGCCGTGGAACTAGCTCACGGAGGAGGAAGCACGGGTGTAGCAGTGACCCCTTCACATGGCAAGTAAACCCTTGGTGCTCACAGGGCCTCTCTCCCAGCCTCAACAAGTGAGCACAAGGATCACTGTGACCTGGACGACGCTACTCCATGCAGGAGATGTTGGCTGTGACATTTACCTTCAAGAGGGATTGGGGTGCCACTGGGAGCCTCTCAACTCCTTTTGTATCCTTATCTCATGCGTAACCACCCCCCCCCCCCCCCCCCACTGTTTGCTGGCTGGGTGGTGACAAACTGGAGTGAAAGCAACCTTAAATAGGGCTTAGGGCTCTGCCCTTATTCTTGCCAAAGTTGAAGCCTGGATAGACAGTGTGGTTAGACCTGGCTTTTGGCGTAATCAACGCTATTGGCAAGAATAACCTCACGTTTAAGTGGGAAAAGGGGAGGAGCGAAATAAGGGCAAGAGCCTGTCTGCTGGGATGGCCTGACTGGAGCCCAGGGCATGTGGTGGCCCTGAGCTGCGGGCCCTGCGGGGTCCTCTGTGGGGGCATTAGGGCGTGCGGGGCTGGGTGGTCTGCCGAGATGGAAGAGCCAGCTGGGCACTCAGCATGTGTCCTTGGGCCAGGACAGGAGGTCGGTGCAACTGATCTCAGAAGAGGTTCTGGAGGTGAAACATGGACACCTGACTTCTAGCCAATGGGGACAGAGGCCTGGCACTTGGGACCTGCAGTTGGGGCCCAATCCAGGCCCTCTGTGAGTCAGCCAACATTCAGGTGTGGGAGGTGGGTCTCAGGAGTGGGCTGGCCTTGCTCCCAGGCCTGTCCACGGGACACTGTTCCATGTGGAATTTGCTGCTTTGCCCTCACTCAGCTGGTGACTATACCCGTGAGGACCGGGACATCCCCTGCCTCCTGCTCCTCCAATTGCACAATCTGGGGCACTGTGGTGGGGCCCAGCCTGCAGGTGCTGTGTCTCCCTCTATGGTGGGTTTATCGCTATCGCCTCTGGGTGCTCCTGGCCCTGTTGTCCATCTGGCTAACCGTTAACAGCCTGGGCATGGGGAAGAGCCTTCTCCAGGTGTAGCAGGGGTGGACGACAGATTTGAGAAAGAAATCTAAGCCAGTTCGAAGTAGGAAAAGGTGAAAGTGCTGTGCTGGCAGTTGGGGGGGGGGAGGTGCCAGCCCAGCTCCTGCACTAGGATTACAGCTGGGTCTATCAGGAATGAGGCTGCACCAGCGGCCACTCCTGAGCATCCTTGGAGGCAGGGTGTCTCCTGGAGGCACCCAGGGGTGACGGTAGGTTGCACCTCACCCCAGGGCCCTGCACAAAATCCACGGGGCTGTGGGATGGCAGGTGTGCAGTTTGGTGCAGCTCTGCGCTCACTGCATGGGTGTCCTTCCTCATACCTCTGCACTCTCACCTGCTCTGTGTGAGGACACTGGGGTGCTGGACACAGCCCAGCTCTGATTCACACTGCAGGCTCCAAGAGTAAGTGTCCCGAGTCGCTTACTGTAGGCCTGGAGCCCACAGGCCTGCCTGCTGGAGGTGCACATGTGTCAACCTGGGAGACAGTGGCCAGCGGCCCCTCCCCTCCCTGGACGGCTGGACTCAACCTAAGAGGAGAGCAGACTGATGTGGCAGGAGTGTGGGTGACTCTCACCATCAGAATAAAAAGGCCACTCACGAGGCTGCCTCTGAAGACACACAGCTGCAGCCCAGCCCACCACGGGTGAACTGAGCCTGGGCGGAGCATGTCAAAGCCTCTGACAGCTGTGAGCAGTGCTGGCACAGGTGTCGCCCAGATGGTGTTGCCCACTGTACCGCCACTGGGCTGTAGTGTTGGCCTCCTGGCAGCCACCACCGTGAGGTTGCAGGTGGGACCTTTCTGCCTGGGTGCTTAGACAGAGTGGGCTCTGGGCGGGCCTGACTGCGCTCACTTCCTGGGGGCGCTCGGCACACCCCTGAGTTACCTGGGGCCTCTCAGGGGGCGGGTTCACTCAGACTAGTGGGAGGAAGTGGTAAGTGACAGAATGTGGGAGATGCTCCTTGAGTGGAGGAGGAGACAAAGTCACCTGCTTTGTCCTGATGCTTTTATTTGGGAGAAAGACAAAAGGGGAGGGAGGCCAGAGCCCTGCAGGTGAAGTGGCGTCGGGCCGTGTGGTGCCAGCCGAGGCACCTGGCTGGGGGGCAGACGCAGCTCGTGAGGATCCTCTGGGGAATGTGGACTGTTATGGCCTGAATGTTTGTGTGCCCCCCCCCACCCCCGCTGCAATTCATATGTTGACATTCTGACCCCCAAAGTGATGGTGTCAGGAGGTGGGGTCTTCAGGAAGTGATTAGGGACTATAAAACAGACCCCAGAGGGCTAGCTAGTCCCTTACCCCGTGTGAGGACACAGCTGGAAGGCGTCGTGGGTGAAGCAGAAGGCAGCCCTCACCCAGCCACGCCTGCCGGTGCCCGGTTCTTGGACTTCCCAGCCCACAACTGTGGGAGTACATTTCTGTTGTCTATAAGCCCCCCAGTCTAAGGAATTTTGTTATAGCAGCCTGAACACACTAGGACAGACTGCGTTTTGGCTTCCTAGGTTTAGTATAACAATGCACCACAAGCCAGGTAGCTTAAAGCAACAGAAATTTATTCTCTCACAGTTCTGGAAGCCAGGAGTCCAAAATCAAGGTGTCAGCTGGGCCATGTTCCCTCTGGAGGCTCTAGACTGGGATCCTCCCGGCTCCTGGTGGCCCCAGGTGTTCCCCGACTTGTGGCAGCATCACTCCAATCTCTGCCTCTGCCTTCACATAGCCGTCTTCCGCATGTGTCTCTGACATTTCTTCTTATAAGGACACCAGACTCTGGATTTAGGAATCACCCCAAATCCAGGGTGATTTCATCCTGAGATCCCTAACTAATTACATCTGCAGAGACCCTATTTCCAAATAAGGTTGCATTGTGAGTTTGAGGGTAGACATGAATTCTGGGAGACGCTACTAGCCCCCCCACAGACTGGGTGGCAGAGAGAGGTCAAGGAAGCAGAGTTCTCACGGCAGGGCCACTGTGACGGGTGTAACTGTAGTGATTTCCACCAGCTGTTTCCTCAGAGGACAGATGATGTTGGGACAGAGGGGCTGGGCCAGCCTCAGGGGACCGGAGCCCAGGGCTCCTGGGAAGTACGACCAATGCCAAGATGTCATCATCTTGGGGGTGCGGCAGCCTCTGTGTGGGTGAGGGTCCCAAGAACACAATTTTGAAAGTGGGCTCCCTTGAGAGAAGCCTGACCAGGAAAACTGAAAGAAGCGTCTTGCAGGCGTGGCCGAATAACTGCAACCTCATGAATGAAGTTCACAGACTCCAGCAGGCTCGGGTGGAAATTCTCCCCAGTGGGTTTGTAGAATTTGCCTGTTCTGAGCAAGGGTTCGCACCATAACCAGCAGCATGTGTTAATTGAGTCTGGGGTTACTATTGGTATTTCTTGTGTGATGTTGTGCTGCACCCCAGTAATGACCGTTAGTGACACAGGGAGTAATTAGACAAGGTGGGGCTTGAGAGTTACACATCTGTAGCCCCACAGAGGGGTGGGCTGTGCTGGGCCATGGCCCGGGCTCAGTGACCCCCAGGACATGGAACAGGGAGCAGGTGACTAGGTTGTGGTTTCCTTAGATAGTAGTGGACCCTTGTCTGTGGATGTAGCCCTCCGACCTTACAGTTGAAAATGGTGCATTTTGGGCTCCAAGACCCTCTAACCTGATGGATTGCTTGCTCATGAGGGATGCACTGACCATTAATTTCAGATTTGCCTCTTTGAACACGTAGGAAATCCGTGGGCTGTACGTAGATCTTTATCTCAGAAATATCTTTTGCGCTGTTTGTTATCTGAGTAGTACATTGAAGTGAAAACAACCTTAAACTGAATTCACACACTGAATTCTAGTCCATCTCAATACCCTGCCCAGACTCTGTGGCCTGGCCCAACTTCCCAAGCCATCCCCTAATCAATCCCTACGCCAGGGAGATGCAACCTGGAGTAGTCTGTTTGGCTTAAGCCAACCAGGCATGTACCGTGAATAGGGGTGGGGTAGGTGGAGTTGGTCCCACTGAACCACACAGTCAGTGGTGGAGGGGAGGTTTCCTAATTGGAATGTAGTACCTTAAAGGGAAAGGAATAGTGTGGAGGGAGGAAATAGCAGACGTCTATTTCAGGCATTGCTATATTCTAGATGGTACGTACCCTCCAGATGGCAGATACTTGCAGACTTCAGCATTTTCACTATTTCATGAACCTTTTTCCTTCATAATGAGAGGTATAAGTTTTGTTTTGTTTTTCCCACAACTGGGAACAATTCGGGATAGCTCTGCCTCACAGGTATAGCTGCTGTATTTGGGTTATTCATTTATTAAGCACCTTATTAACAGAGCCGCGCCCTGCTGTAGGCACGGGGACATGCAGATGGTAGATCTGTGTTAGTGAGGGCAGTGCTGTCTGCTGTGAAGAGAGACTTCAAAATAGAGAGGCTGAGGCTGGGCGCAGTGGCTCACGCCTGTAATCCTAGCACACTGGGAGGCTGAGGCAGGAGGATCACTTGAGGCTAGGAGTTCAAGACCAGCCCGGGCAATTGTGAGACCGCCCCCCAACTACAAAAAAAAAATTAGCTGGGTGTGGTGGTGCACACTTGTCGTCCCAGCTACTACGGAGGCTGAGGCAGGAGGATGGCTTGAGCCCAAGAATTTTAGGTTGCAGTGAGCTGTGATGATGCCACTGCACTCTACCAGGGCAACAGAGCGAGACTCTGTCTCAACAACAAAAAAAAATAGAGAGAAGCTGAATAATATGTCAGAGGTTTGTACCTGCTCTAGAGGAGCCCTTCAGGTTAGTGGGTGGCTCTGCTCCATGTGGGCATTCGGGGACTGGGGCTGACAGCGGCTCTGCAGTTTTCCGTGCGTTGCTTCCAAGATCACCCCAGTCCTTGGCACTCCAGCCAGCAGGCAGGGGAGAAAGAATGTTGGTGGGACATATGCAAGGTTTCAGGAACCCACCCTTGAGGTGGTATTCATCACTTCTGCTCCCATTCCTTTCTTCTAGAAAGTTCCCGGCTCTCCTGTCAGGAGGTGCTCAGTTTAATGAGGGTGATTGGCACGTGAACGACAGGCAGAGGAGGAATTTGTTTTAAGCAACAGTTTTTCTAACTCACATCCTGCACTTTACCATTCCAAATTGCCCCAGTGCTAAGAACTGCTCAAAAAAAGAACTCTAAGATGGAAATACAATGCCTTCGGTTACACAGAACAAAACCGTATTTATTTTATGTTTTTGAGACAGGGTCTCACTCTGTCACCCGGGCTCGAGTGCAGGTGGTGTCATCATAGCTCACTGCAGCCTCAACTCCGGGCTCAAGCTCCCGCCGCAGCCTTTTGAGTAGCTGGGACTATAGGCAAAAACCATATTTAAAAATATTAATTCCCTCATATCTGTTTCTAGTGAGATATTTCTTGTTATTAGTGATGTTAAATTTTATTTGTTTTCTTGCAGTTCCCGGTCATTCTTAGTCTCTATTTCTTGGGAAAAAACAAACAAATCAAAAAGTTTATTGAAGAATTATAATGTTCAAGGTTCATATCCACATCCCCCCTTCCCAATTTAATTATTACAACAAACTTGTAAAGTGGTATTATCATTTTCACGTCACAGATGAGGACATTTAGGCTCAAAGAACTTAGGGGACTTCATTAAGATTGTGCGTCAATGGTAGTGTATCAAAGGCAATATAAAAATATAAAAATCAGCACATGCAAGTGCATCTGTGGCACAGTACATTAGTAGAAGGATTCTGGAATAATAGAAGGGCATGAATTCGGGCTGGAAGCCGACTGGGTGCAGAAGGCCATGTGTGAACGGGGCAACACTAGTTGCTGTAGCAAGCGAACCTCTAAATTTCAGAGCTTACCATGTAGACACTTGTTGCTCACTCATGTGACAGCCCAAGTCGGGTGTTCCTAGTTGGGGATAGCTTTTGTTCCCAGGCTCCTTTTGTCTTGTGGAACTCGGAGCATCCAGTTGGCATTGTTCAGACTCTCAAATGTTTACCTTTTGTTTTCCTTTAGCCTTTTCCTCCCCAATAAAATGGCATTTCCTGACAATGTCTGCTATTTGGCATTCCTTCTCTTCTCACTGCCCACCTGAGAGTTCGCCTCTGTAGGTGTGTTGACAGATGTCTGGCTCGAGCAGGCGCCCGTGGAGAATGGCTGTTTCTTGGCAGTTCCGTGGTACCGCCCCAGCTATTAGCAGTTCCTTAAATGGATTTCCCAAGACTCAGCTCTCGAGTCACCCTGCCCTTTTCAAGCTTGTCTGCCAGAGCCGGTGATGTGTCTAGCGCTGCCGAAGGCTCTCTGAACCTCGTTCCACATTTAGCTGCTAATCGTGAAAATCCCAGACTGGTTAGAAAAAAAAATTCCTGCCTAATTTTAGGATCACAACTCTGAGAGGAAATTTCTATAGTTTATCGTTATCGATGGTTTCTCAGTGAGCGCCTTTGGGACCCAAGATGAGAGACCCCACACTTGAAAGCCACGAGGGAGGAGTGAGCATGAGGCTGAGGGGTTAAAGGTAACTCTGCCACTTAGTGAGCAGTTCCCAGTGAGCTGGCTGCATCCCAGGACGGGACCATTGTCATACTCACTCCAGAAACCTCCCTCCAAGACCAGCATTCTCGGACTCCTGATTCCCGGAAATATACCATCTCCCCGGGGTACTCATGAAGCCTGGCTGCGGAGGGGAGGCCGCTGCTGAGATTTCTGTAGCATCGGGGGTGGGGCTGCGCTGAGACGACCGCTGGCCCTGGCAGGTCTAACACTGTCTGTACTGGCTGCATCAGTAGCAGAAGTCAGGCAGCCAGGGCCACACCTTTCTCAAAACTGAGGATCGGAATTTGGGGCTGTGCTCAGGGGTTTTGACTTCACCTGGCTTAGTCTTTGAGTGGACCCTTAGATGAACGAGAGGCTGGCTGCTTCCTACGGAGGGGAAGCTGGGCCAGGAGATCTGCCTGGCAGCGGGCCTTTGGTGTAGAGTAGGCCTAATGGGAAGACATCTCCCCGGGGCTCCCAAAAGTTGAACCACTGTGTGGCTGATGAGATGTGAACAAAAGACACTTGATTACATGGGTGCATGTGGGAAGCAGGGTTTAGCCTCTCAGCTTAGCTTTGTTTCTAGTTGTGCTATGGAAATGCATTTTCAATCATGGTAGTTATCAAATTTCCTTGATTCCAAGATATTACACTGCCGGGCGTGGTGGCTCACGCCTGTAATCCTAGCACTCTGGGAGGCCGAGGCGGGTGGATCGCTCAAGGTCAGGAGTTCGAGACCAGCCTGAGCAAGAGTGAGACCCCGTCTCTACTAAAAATAGAAAGAAATTATCTGGCCAACTAAAATATATATATAGAAAAAATTAGCCGGGCATGGTGGCGCATGCCTGTAGTC
>CM052439.1:170645756-170741458 GCA_028533085.1 Varecia variegata
TATAAACATTCGGGTGCAGGTGTCTTTATTGTAGAATGACTTATGTTCTTCTGGGTAGATGCCCAATAATGGGATTGCTGGATCAAATGGAAGGTCTACTTGAATCTGTTTAAGGAATCTCCATATTGCTTTCCATAAGGGCTGTACAACATTTGCATTCTTTAGGACAGGGAATGTGTGGGGGGAGGGCATAAATTGGCTGTCAAATAAATTAAAAGCCGAAATCCAAGTTTTGGTCAGAGATGGCTTTTTCAGGAAGGACCTTTGCTTATGTTCTGAGACATGGTGGGTGGAAATCTCCCCTGGGAGATGGCCTGGGTGGCACCTAAGCTGTTTGATTGGCAGGGGACAGGACCCTGAATAAAATGTGCCACTCTTTGATTTTCACTCTGGGTTTCGTGGTTTAGTCAGGCAGATTCTCAGTGCTTCCTCCATGGGTGGTTCCCCTGGGGGTGCTACATCATGGAAATTGGAGGGGGCATTTTTGGTTGTGACAGTGACCAGGGGGCCCTGCTGGCATTTTGTGAGCATTGCCTGGTAGCACTCGGCAACCTACAATGCAGGGGGCAGTCCTGCCATTGAAGAATTGCCCTGTGTCCTGCCAGACTCTCAAATGTCCTGTGGACTTTCGTGTGGGTGAAAATCTTTTACTCTAACTCTGTTTCCCATGTGCACGATTGTGATGTGCCCTAAATGTTCCAGGAGAGCAACCACCATGTAAATCCTTTAGCTTGGAACTTTACTGGGTGTTGGAAGGTCACTAGTGGTGATCAACTTACCAGTGCAGCCACCTCTGTGCCTTTCATGTTCTTGAAGATTCTAAGGATGGTGGCAAGCATCTAACTACTGCATTACAACCTCCAGTGTTGGGTTTTCTGAGTATTTCTGTGCTGAGATATATGTATATTAGTCTACAATTTTTTTTACCCTTTTATTTCCATTAGGGCATAGTATTGATAATTTTAGAAATTGTCTTAGGAGATACCTATCTATGTATCTGTTTATGTAACTGTGGTTTGAACATGTCTCCCAAAGTTCATGTGTTATAAACTTAGCCCCCAATGCAACAGTGTTGGGTGGTGGGGTGTAATAAGAAGTGATTAGTTCCTAAGGACTCTGCCCTCAGGAATGGATTAATGTTGTTATTTTGGGATTGGGTTAGTTTTTGAGAGAGCGGCTTTGTTAAAAAATTGAGTTCAAAAAATAAAAAAAAACCCCAAATAAACAAACAAAGGCCAGGCGCAGTGTCTCACACCTGTAATCCCAGCGCTTTGGGAGGCCGAGGTGGGAGGGGGTGGTTATCACGTGAATCCAGGAGTTCAAGACCAGTCTGGGAAACATAGTGAGACCCTGTCTCTGCTAACAAAACAAAAACTGAGCTCAGGGCCCTCTCTCTCCTGCTCTCACGTGCTCTCTTGCCTTTCTGCTTTTTGCCGTGGGATGATGCAGTGCTCACCAGAGGCTGGCACCTTGATCTTGGACTTCCCAGCCTCCAGAACTGTGAGAAATAAATTTCTTTTCTGTATTAATTACCCAGTCTGTGGTATTTTGTTACAGTAACACAAAAAAGGCTAATATCTATATCTATATCTACTCATATATCTCTATTCTGTATCTATTTTAACCATCTTAGGCATTTTCAAGAATACAGTTTGGTAGTGTTAAGTATATTCACATTGTTGTCAAACAGATCTCCAGAGCTTTTTCACCTTGCAAATCTGAAACTCTATACTCATTAAGCAGCAATTCCCCTTTCCCGCCTCCCCCCAGCCCTTGGCGAGCATCATTGTACTTTCTGTTTCTATGAATTTAGCTACTTTAGATACCTCATATAAGAAGAGTCATACAGTATTTGTTTTTCTTGTGACTGGCTTATGTCACTCAGCATAAATATCCTTAAGGTTTATTCATATCGTAGCATGTGATAGGATTTCCTTTCTTTTTAAGATGCAATAATATTTCCTTCTACGCATATACCATTTTTTAATTCATTCATCAGTGGACATCTGGGTTGCTCCCACCCCTTGGCTATTGTGAACGGTGCTGCTATTAATATGGGTGTGCAAATATCTTTTTGAGACCCTGCTTTGAATTCATTTGGATATAAACCCAGATGTGGACTGCTGGGTCCTGGGACAATTCTCTTTTTAATTTTTTGAGGAACCACCATACCGTTTTCCATGGCTGTTGCACCATTTTACATTCCCACCCACAGTGTACAAGGTTCCAATTTCTCCACATCCTCATTGACACTTGTCATTTTCTGTATTTTTGGTAGTAGCTATCCTAATGAGTGTTTTAGATTGCATTTTATATGAATTATATTTCAAGATAGCAAAGGGGTAGGTACAAAATATTTGTTATAAAAAGGGACACTGAGTTTTAGAGAGTTGAGAACAACTGCTCTAGTGTCTTTCTTCACAGTCTTAACAGCAGTCACGTGAAAATATTATCTTTAAAAATTTGTTAGAAAACAACCTCTCCCTCCTCTTCCTCTCTAGCGAAGCTTCTGCTTCTCCTGCAGCAGCCCGGGGCCAGCTGTGCCCTGTGTGGCCTCCACGGGCATCCGTGGTTCTGTGTGGAATTAGGTATTTTTACCTTTTGCACCAGCAATTAGTGAGATCTTTCTATCAAGTAGGAGAATAAATACCTGTTTTGTCATTGAGCATCTGACCTTTATATACAATGAGCATTAATGAGTAATATTTCGTGACTGAGCAAGAGTGGATTTCCTAGTGGACACATGTCACGGAGACACATCAGAATAACCCTGGACCCCTTAAAACCATGGCTGGGGCTCTGGGGCCTTTAACTGGTGTGCACGTCTTGGCCATATAAGGTATGACAACCCAGCACCGACACAGTGCTTTCTGCACGTGTCTGAAGTGCATGTTACCATTTGGTTGAAGAGGTAGAGCATTCAGTTTGGAACACTGTGGGGTGGGGATGTGGAGTGACCAGGTTTTCTGTAGACAGATGCAGCAGCCCAGTCGGCCTGTTTGCCCCAGGACCTCAGTGTTGGGGAGCATCCAGTTAAACCCTCCTGGGTTAACCCTGGGCTTATTCAGGCTTTCTCCCCTCCTCACCTTTGGATGTCTTCTCTGTGCTCCAACATGGAATCCCATTACAGGAAGCTGACCTGGGATGCATTTTATAGCTGATATTTCCTTAAGAATAGTTCCCCCAAAGAAATTTTTCTTTAATGTGTCAGAGACCAAAAACATATATAGAAGAAAATTATTACAGTATTTCATTTGAGATTGTGCAGATAATGACAAGTTTCTTTTCTTTTCTTTTTTTTTTTTAAAAGTAGTATTTATGGCTATTCAATTAAACAACCCACCAAACAATAGCGAACCCACTACTATTTCTAAACGCGCTATCTCGGTGTTTGTAGCTCACCATATGTTTGAAGTATGACATAATCCTTATGGAACACATTCAATTTGTTGCTTCCCAACTTCAATAGAAGCAGTTAAGTCTGTCTCCTTGTAGACAAATTGTTAATGAAAAGGTAGCTGAACAATCATTTTCTTGTAATATGCAATTCTGTCTCCTTAAATACAGGAGCCTGACAGGGTCGTTTGGCAGTTAGTACTTTCTCTACACAACTGAACTCTCTCTGACCCTCCGAAACTAACAGCTGGAGCAAAAAGAGAAAAAGAGGGGAAAGTCAGCCAAAAATAAATACGCACCTGTAATACATAGAATCCTGAAAATTGAATGGAAGGTATATTTTACTTTATTGTTTTCAGATAATGTATGAATAATTGCCTTCTGCTGCCAAATGCATTTTTATCGATTTTAAAGTATTTCATGATGTTGGTGCAATGTTTGGAAAATGGCGGGACTGTCTGAAAGATTCGGAATTTAGAGTCCTGAGCTCTCCTCTCTTTCAGCGATGAGTCAGAGCTGCCTATGGCGGCACAGATGTGCGATGGTTCCCTTCGTCCTGCAGAGCCACAAAGGAGGAAACAAAAAGATTGGCCATCGGCCAAAGCAAGCACGTGATTTATTTTATTTTATTTAAATTTAATTTTATATTCTACAACTTCCCTAAGAGTTTCTTGAATAGAATTGGACAAAGACAGCCTTATATCCTGTTTTAAAATTCAGATAAAATATCCTAACAATGTCTTTATGACATAGTGTAGAGTAATAATATCGAGTGTTAACTGTACCCAGATTATCTGTGTACTTCACCATGGCGGAACAGATGGGCTGTGAAGATCACTCCCATCTGATAGATGAAGAAACATGGGTCAGAGATGTTAATTAACATGCCCAAGGTCACCCAGCAATTTGGTGGCAGAGCCAGCATTTACATTCAACAATGCAAACTCAACTCCGCAGTTAAGACACTCAATGCCTACTCTTCGCACATTGACAACTAAAGACCATTTTATAGTAAATCATCATCCAGTCAGACTAATGTGGGGATTTGGGTGAGGAGCAGTTTGAATGACAGAATGTTTGAAAAGAAATGCAATCTTCCACCTCCAAGCAGATGTGTGTAGAGCAAGTTAAATGAGGGTTTTAAAATCAGGCAAGAGTCTTGAAGATTGTTATTTTCTGTAAGTTCAAAGATGTTCTTTGAAATAACAAAGTATTTTATCTTAAGGTCTTGCTTTCTTTGTTCCACTGCACGTTTTTTTCGTAGTACGAATGTAAACTGTTCATGTACTGATTAAACAAATACGGTGAAATGCAGCCCCCGTGGGAGTGCCCGGGCACGGCAGACACGTGTGCTGGAATCTTTGAGCATGCAGACTCTGGGCTTGCACCTCTGTTCCATCACTAAATGGTGGGTTTCTTTATTCCTCAAGCCTCTGTTTCCCCATCTTTCAAGTGGGTATGATGATGGCACCAACTTCTAGGGTTGAGGACCAGACAGACGTACTAGACAAGGATTAGATGCACAAATAGGTGTCCACACCTTAGCACGGTGTCAGGTGCAGAGAAGGCGCTCGGTTGCTGTGAACATGGTCACAATTCTCAGAAATGAGGACTTGAGGACTGCAGAGCAGGAGACAAAGAAGCAGCAGCCACCCTGTGTAGTGAATCGAATGTGTGTGCTGATGTGGGAGGTGGCGTGTCCAGGAAGGTGGGATGTGGCCCAGTCTGAGCCTGGTGAAAGCGCCTGGGTTTCCTCCTGGTGGCATCAGGACGCACTGAAGACTCCTGAGGATGGCTGTGCTGGGACAGGGTTTAGGGAGTGACTTGGTGGAGAGAAAATATAGATCCAGTCGGGGCGGAACAAAGAGAAAGGAGGTCGCAAGACAAGCCAGCCCAGGGGAGCGGGCAGGTCGTGGGTGACCCAGAGGCCGTGATGCGGCATGTGGAGGGCACACCACTCACAGGGGCTGGCTCCCTGCTCTCCAGGCAGTCTTCTCACGTTCGGGGCACCTGGCGATTGTATTTCTCATTGTGAATTGCTAAGTCTGTGTCTAGTTATAGACCATCCTGCGCACGTTGCACCACAAAAGACGCATCTTATCAGCTCTTTCTCTTACTCAAAGCAACAACAGCAACAACAACCAACCAACCAAACCAACACAGCCTCTTTGGTGGCCCCCGTTGCCTGTGGGAGGAGCTTCATATTAAAGGCTATTCATCACCCGGCCTCAGATTTCTAGCCCCTGGCCCCTTTTCCAGTCTGGCCACACCATCTGCTAACCCCACTCCTGTTCCTGGAGAACGTTGAACATTGGTGTGTTTGTTTTGCTTTCACATGTACCTCTGTGCTTTTATACCTGTTGAAGATGCCATTTTTTGCCCACATACGTTGTTTGCTTCTCGAACTCATGTTCATGAAGGCTCGGTTCAAATGGACAGCAACAGAAATTCCTTTTTCTGTGTCTTCATGGTGACTGGTATGCATCAATTTCCATGTTGTATCATACTTATTTGTTTCCTAGCTGGGCCAAGCGAACTCTGAGTTGCTGGAGGTAGGAGCTGGGATTCCACTTGCACTGGTGCCCGCCACCGTGCATGGCCCCTGCCACCGTGCATGGCCCAGAGCAGTCGTTTGTGATATGTGAGCAGGGAGGGGGAAGGAAGGAAGCAGCAGTGTCAAGCCTTGGGGGATGGCATGGGTGCCAGTATACCGTGGCTGGGGACATTAAGAAACCTAAAGAACAACCACAATCAATGAGCTGTAGTAGTTCAGAACTTTGTGATCGACTTTTGCGTGCCACAGAACTTGGCCCCATTGCTAACAATTTTTAGAAAAACCACAGCCCTAATGCTTAAGCACATTGCTGTAATTCGACTCTCCATAAAGTGATCTTTAAATTGTGTTTTGAGGCTGGGAAGTGCACGTTGGTGACATGCTTAACTGTATAGCTACAGCAAAACAGGAATCTAGACCTATCTGTATGCAAATACGATGCTTCAAGTTCATTATTGTTATTAGGAAATGGAAATACAGCCAGGGCAGAAATAACAGTATATTTCCCTCTGCCTGTGCTGTGTTCGTCGATGGGGCTTCTGAAGGACTGTGCGTTTACTAACCCATTAGAATGAGCGATTTTATATCCTAATGTAAAATTAAAGGAATTTAAGGATCAGCCTAGGAGATACACTTGTTTAAATTTATATTAATGTCTCTATTGGTTATGTCAGGGATACTAGTCATATATTATTGGAAAAGAAAATGTCCCAGCCATGTGTATACTTTCTAACTCTCAATGTTATATTTGATGACAAGGTATAGAGCTGAGTTTCTTCTCATCTATCCAAAATGTAGGACATAGGGCCAACTATAACTATTCTTAAATGTGAAACATACCATCAATTCTTAACTGTTTTATTATTTTAGTCCTATTTCCCCCTTTTTCCTTGTGATGTACATACTTGGATTCTTCCAACTTTCAAGTTTGAGCCTATTAATTTCTCTTTCTTATCTCCTTCAAGCAGTATTTACTGTAGCACTTGCCAGGTTTCCCCACACTTGTGTGGGATCCTGGCAAAGATTCTTTTGCGGGGCTCCTGTCCATTGAACAATTTGATTAATAAGTGCGTTACAAATGTGTGGGCCCATGTGAGTGAGGTATAGCAATTTATTAGTGAGGATTTAGAATAATGGAAGAGGAGAGATACTTAAGTGTTTATTTATTCTCTAATCGGGGCATGGGAAGCTTCTGCCTTCTCCGTAGGCCCCATCTCTTCCTGTTCGGGTCTAGAAACCATCTCTTCATCGTCTTTATTGCCAAAGGCACCATTCCCAGACAATTCCGCACCTCCCACCTGGCTGTCACTCAATAGCAGGGCTCCCTGGAGCCTGTGTGCGTGACACTGTGCGGTCCGTCTTGCCTCTGCACTTCCTCCGTCCCTCTGCTGAGGCTGGAGCCACCACTACCTGTGACACTGCAGCCGGCCTTGTCTGGGGACTCCGGCTTCCAGGGACTCTCTCAAAGGTGGTTACTGTGCTTCTCCCATGATGACCACAAATGCAAGTCTTCCTCAGAGGATGCAGGAACATGTGAATGAGAACTCGGTTTTGGTCATGTTGAATATACACATTTTACAGCGTAAAGTAGAATAGCACACGTTCCAGCCATGTCCGCTGCGTGCTCAGGATGGCATCTCTCAGTGTTGACTGCGGGGGCTGGGGGTGGGGACAGAGGCCCACGGTGCAGGAGCATCTGTCCCTCATCCTGTGCAACTTAAGACTGACCAGGGAAATTACAACTCTAAAGGAGTCCCCTGTATTTACCCTGCTCCTGTAAAAATGTCTAACTGGAGTTTTGCGGAAGCCTCCCCGAGTTATCCTGGAGATAATCTATTGCGTGTTCTCAGGTAACCAGGAACCTTGACAAGTCCTGAACTGCCCAAGACCTAACAGTGAGTAAGTGTGCAAGTGTCGGGGCAGAGTGTGTGGGAACCCTCTGTACTGTCTGCTCGGTTTTGCTATGAACCTAAAAAGAAAGCCCATTTAATGAGGAAAAAGGCTTAAAAAACGACGACGCTGTTCCTGGAGAGTGTGATGTTACACACCCACTGGAGGTGGGAGAGGACGTCTGTCTTGAAGCCCCATGGCGTGCGGGCCACTGGTCCGGGAAGTCTTAGGAGGAGAGGGGTGCAGCCTGCAGAAGAATTGGGGTGACCCTCCTCCCTTCCAGGGGACAGGACACCAGCTGGCCCCGGGCACTGTGGCCCAGAGGCAGCCCTGTGGTTGGAACACGATGGGTGAGCGCCAACGCACAGCCCCCCCCCCCCCACAGACCCAGCCCCAGGTCCACAGGGGCCCTTCAGGGGCTCAGAGCCTGAACTCGTCCTGGACCCGACACGAGTGAGTCTCCCGTATCACACGTCAGCACCACCCCGGCAGCCCAGGACCACGCAGCCCCTGGAAACAACTGTGACTCTGTCCAGTGGGAGTGACCTGCTGGCCAGCTGCCCTCCTGGAGCTGGAGCTGGCCCTGCAGGGGTGTGAGTCTGAGAGCTCCTGGGGCATCTGGCTGACCCCACAAGAAGGCGGATGAGGGAGGGAGATAGAGAAATGAGGCCCCTGTGGGTTTGGGCTCCGGCTCCCTTCCCCGATGGGAGGCTGGCAGGCCCGGCCACTGCCGGGGAGCTGAGAATGCCGTGAAGAAGACACTCCAAATGTGGGCCCCTGAGGCCTGGGGCTTAGGACAGGGCCTGGCTCCTCCGAGTCTACGGTGGTGCTGGTAATTATGTTTGGGACACAGTGGGGACAAGGGCATAATGTGGGCGTGGTCCCTGGACTCAGGCGGTTCGCAGCAAGACAGAGAACCTTAAGGTTTCTGCCCTCCTTATGGACTCTGCTGCTCTTGCCTCTGGGGCTCAGGCAGGGCTCCTCCCTGTGACTCCAGCGGGCAGCTAGAGGGGGTGCGGGGACAGGCACACTGTCTTCACGCAGTCAGAGCATAGCCGTTCTGTCACACCATGGGGTCTGTACAGAAGATGTGTTTGTCCTTCCTGAAGGTGGAGGGAGCCTGTGCCCCTGCCTTGCTCCCCAGATCCTTTCTTCACCAGCAAATACAGGAAGCCAGTACTACCGCCACTGGGTCTGTCCTGAGGCCTCTCCACGCATTTGGACCCCACTTTCTGATTGGTCTGGCCCCTGCTGCTCTTCTGGTCTCACTGTCAGCACTCAGAACTGCTATGTACAGTTGTGCAGGTTGTGCATTGCACAGTGGTGCCCATTGCCAGGGCACTCGGATGTTGCAGATGTGTGTATTTTATATTACCAGCAGGTGGCAGTAAACTGCCTTGTTCTACCAAAGATCAGTATCTTAAGAAGATTTTATGATAGATGGAAGTCTTGAAGAAGGGGTGCCTTTTGAAAATTTTAGGAAAGGGCCATGTGGGCCAATAGTGCCTTGGACTACACCTGGCCACTGGGACTTACTGCTCCAGTAGGTCTGCAGTCCAACTCGGGGAGGCAACTTTATTTTCCATAGTTAGCTTCATTCTTTCTTCATTCAAAAAAAAAAAAAAAAAAAATCAAATACCTTCTATGGGCCAAAGCCCTGAGAATTTTGAAGGTTTTGTAAAATAACTTCATTATGTATGGCTGGGTGACTAGTCGTCTACTTAAAATTTCAAGGCCTCCTGTCATAGCGTAGAGTGCCCCAGGCCCCCTTGCACGTGTCTAGTTTTGGCCAATAGGATGTGCACAGGAAGCGCAGTGTCACTTCCAAGGCGAGTTAAGAGGTGAGTGTGCCACTTCCATCCCCTCTTCCCCACTTGCTGGCCTGATTCACAAGACTCTAAGGCCTGGAGAAGTCTGAGCCACGGGGCCACAGGACAGAGGGAGACCGGGGTCCTGACCCCACTGAATCTCTCAGGAGCCCCTCAGGACGTCACACGAATAGGAGACTTCACGGACTGACCCTCTGTGGCTGACATGCCTCTCCTGGGATTTGGGTTTGGGAGTTGACCTGCGGTTATAGCAAGTCTTGCTTAGTGTAATAGATACGAACATGGCTTTGTCTTCAGATAGACCTGGGTTCAAGCACTAATGTTGCCACTTATTAGCTGAGTGACCTTAGTCTTCAATACTAAAGCTCTTATTTCCTTCTCTGTAAAGTACAAATAATAATAAGGACCACCTCCCCTGTTCTTCACAAGGATTACAGGGCATGATGTGTGCAGAGTGCGGAGAACACTGCTTGACATGGGCAAACCACTCAATGAATGCCCCCAAGACTCCCAGGGCTGTGGGGTAGCTCAGTGGTTACAGGCATGGGCCCGGGACCAAGTTGCCTGGGCTGGAATCCTTCCTCTGCCTCACTGTGTAATCCTTGGAAAATTATATGCACTTTCTTCTTGGGGACCTCATTTATTCATTTGCAAAATGGGGACAATAACAGTTGCTTTTTCATAAAGGTGCCATGAGGATGAGATCAAAGAATGAGAACACCACTTGGCACAGAGTAGTAGTGGGTTGAATGGCAGCCCCCCAAGATATGTCCATTATCTTTGTCTGTTTTCTGTTGCTATAACTGAATAACTGAGACTAGGTAATTTATCAAGAAAATAAATTTATTTCTTACGGTTCTGGAGGCTGGGAAGTCCGAGATCAGGCAGCCCTGTCTGGGCAGCTTCTGATGAGAGCCTCGTGCTGCATGATGATACGGTGGAAGGCATCACCAGGGAGAGGGGTGCAACCCGAGCCCAACCTGCTTTTATAACAGACCCATTCCAGCGATAACCCCTTAATCCATTAACCCATGAATGGATGAAACCAATTATGAGAGAATAGTCCTCATGACCCGATCACTTCTTAACAGCCCCACCTCTTAATACCGTTACTTTGGGGATTAAGTTTCAACATGAGTTTTGGGAGGGGACAAACATTCAGATCATAGCATCCATGTTGCAATCTCGGAAACCTTATTTGGAAAAAGGGTCTTTGCAGATGTAATCAAGTTAAAGATCTTGAGATGAGATCATCCTGAATTATCCAGGTAGGTCCTAAACCCAGTGACAGGTGTCCGTGTAAGAGACAGAAGACCCCGGCACAGACGAGAAGGCCACGTGAGGGTGGAGGCAGAGACTGGAGTGCTGCAGCCGGAAGCTGGAAGAGGCGGGAAGGATTTCCCCCAGAGCCTCTGGAGGGAGAACAGCCCTCGCTGCACCTTGATTTCGGACTTTTGGCCTTGAGAGCTGTGAGGGCATAAGTTTCTGTTCTTTTAAGCCACTGTTTGCTGTAATTTGTTATGGCAGCCCCAGGAAACGGATGCACTCGGTAAATACTATCTCCTTGTCACCATTGATGTAATTCTCTCACTGTCACCCGAGAAGAAGGCAAGTGGTGGCAGCTTTGAGAAGATTGGAGCTGCTGATGGATGGGCAGTGTCCCCTGAAGTAGCCTAGGGCAGGAGTTGACAAACCTTTTTCTGTAAAATGCCATTTAGTAAATGGTTGTCTCAACTACTCAATTCTGCTTTTGTTGCAAAAATCACAAAGGCAGCCACAGATAATACTTAAAAGATGGGAGGATGGGTTCGGCCTGCCCCCGGGCATTGGTTTGCTGACCCTTGGTCTGGGGCAGCACCGAGCCCAGGGTGGATCAGCGACCTGCCACGCCAAGCACTCTTGTTCCCTTCTGCGGCGAGGCAAGTACTGAGATGGAGAGTGTTTAGAAACTTTTCTAGCAACTTGATAGAGTCATTTTATATCTGTTCAAGCTAAGAACAAAATATTTAAGTGCACATATATATTTTTATTGATATGTAATTTTGTACATATTTATGTACAAATTTAAGTACATGTGACATTTTGATACACACATACAATGTGTATATCAAATCAGGGTAGTTAGAATATCCAACACCTCGAATGTTTATTATTTGTGTGGGAAACACTTCAAATTTTCTCTTCTAGCTATTTTGAAATATACAATAGATTACTGTTAACTATAGTCACCCTGCTGGGATACTATGGAACACTAGGACTTATTCCTTGTATCTAACTGTATGTTCATACCCATTCATCTGTTGATGGGCACTTAGGTTGAGTCCACATCTTGGCTATGGTGAATAGTGCTGCAATCAACTGGGGGTGCAGGTATCCCTTTGATATTTGCTGATTTCCTTTTCTTTAGGTAAATACCCAGTAGTGGAATTGCTGGATCATATGGTAGTTCTATTTTTAGATTTTTAAGAAACCTCCATACTGTTTTCCATAATGACTGTACTAATTTATATTCCTACCAACAGTCTTATTTTTTGTCTTTTTGATAATAGCCATTCTAACTGGGGTAAGATACTATCTCATGTGGCTTTGATTTGCATTTTGCTTATGATTAGTGACGTTGAGCATTTTTTCATGTACTGGTTGGCTATTTGTATGTCTCCTTTTGAGAAATACCTACTCAGATCCTTTGCCTACTTTTTAATGGGAATATTATTTTTTGTTTTTGCTGTTGAGTTGTATGTGTTACTTTTATATTCTGGATATTAGTCCCTTGTTGATGAATGGTTTGCAAATATTTTCTCCTGTTTTACAAGTTGTCTCTTCATTCTGTTTAGGTGTATATTTTATATGTCTTTTTTTCTTTCCCTATTCTAAAAATTTATCATTATTAATTTTACACAAGTGTCAGTCTGTGGCAGATTAGAAATCAAAACCTGGTCTTTGCCCAGGTAGTTTGAGAGCTTTGGTCTACACAGGACACTCTCTCTCCTTGTAAGAGGGCACTGCTTACCCACGGGGGCCTGGAGGGACCCGGCCCCTCGGGCAGCCGGGAGGTGGGAATGGCGTTCTCAGCAATGCTTCTGGCCTGGGGGATTCAGGGGTCCAGTTAGGACTGGGTATCTAGGCCTCACGCACAGAGCCTGGCTGAGGACATGGTCACCTCATGCCGGGGGGTGTGTTGTTCATCTGAAGCCACCATGCAAAACAGGGCAGCAGGTTGACAGCCCACAGACCCAGGGCTCCTTGAACCCAAAGGGCAGGACCTGGCTGTGCATGTGGGCGTCTGTGCCTCCTTCCCTGGCTGCAGTTCGCTGCCTTCCAGCCCCGCGTGGCACGCACAGGAAGTGGCTGTGTGAGGCTCAGCCAGGCGGCTCCCCCAGGGCAGGGACTGTGCAGGCCTAACCTTCCCGAGCTGGGCCCTGTGCTCTGCATGGCACCCAGCAGGCGCTCAATAAGTGTTTACTGAAGAGCAAATGGACACATGGATCTTTTCTAACATGCCCTCTGCTGTGTGCAGGGTGTGGGGTCCTCTGAGCAGGGAGGCGAGAGTGCTGAGCATGGTGAACACTGAGGCCCGGGGCCGTGGTGCACACGGCAGACCTGCTGCCCTGGGCAGGGAGGCTGCCAGGCTCTGGACGCACCACACGCCTGTCATCCTCGGTCTGCATGGGCCTGGGGCTGGAGGTGCCCCTCAGAGAGAAGACGGGGACTCAGGGCCCGCTGGGCAGAGTGCAGGAACGTAAGGAGTAGCCTGCACTTGGGGCCAGCGGTCAGATGGTCATCGTCTTGGTCAGCTCAGGCTACTGTACAGACTATCACAGGCTGGGCGGCTCAGACAACAAGCATCCGTTCCTCTCAGTGCTGGAGGCTGGAAGTCCAAGATCAGGGTGCCAGCCTGCATGGGTTTTGGCTCAGGTCCTTTCCTGGGTTGCAGACTGCTGACACCTCACATGGTGGGAGAGTCTGAGAGAGTCTGCTGGGGGCTGTCCTATGAGGCCACTAATCCCATTCACCAGGAGTCCACCCCATGACCTAATCACCTCCCAACGGCCCGGCTCTTAGTATCCTCACACAGGGGTAGGAGTTCAACACGTGATGTTTGGGGGGCACACAAACATTCCGTCCACGCCGTCCAGAGGAATTAGCTTAGCTGGAGGGTAAAACCGACCTTCAGGATGTGCTGGTGAACGCCGCACCCCAGGTGCAGCAAGTGTTCAGAGAGGAACGGGCCTGAGCAAGGCAGCACGTTTACGAGTCATAAACCCTGGAGGGAGGAAGACAAGCGCCGTGCTGGCTCTTGGGGCAGTTGAGTGACCACTCGGGCCCCCGCGGATTCCCTGCGTTGGATCAGCCACTCTAGCTGCCCAGGCTCCTCTTCCTCCCTCCCCTCTCCAGGACGTTCTTCCCAACAGCTCCCCACGGGCCTCCCACCTGTCTCAGGCCAAGATCTGCAGGTCCGTTGAGCAGAGGCCAGTGCCAGGTGTCACGAAGGCTGAAACCTGGAGAGAGGCGTCTCTGAAGGGCCAGGCAGCAGGTGCCTCCCAGGGACTCAGGCTGGAGCCTGGAGGCCGCAGCCCAGGACTGGGGGTGGGGGCAGTGGTGGGGGTGTAACTTCAAACAAAACCGGGATTGGGGTTCAGGTCAGGACCCAGGGGACTGGACAGAGGTCCCACCAGACTCGGAAGACGGATCACCGTGGAACATTCAGAGCAAAACAGAACATGAAGCTGGACAAGTCCTGGGTGGGGGAACACTCCCGCAGCCAGTGTGTCTAATCACCTTACGGGCTTTTCCTCCCAGCAGCTCTGACTTCGTGGATGCCCAATCACCTGTCCACGGGCACGGACCCCGGGACACAGAGTGATTTAAGCCCCGACTAAGGCTGTGTTTCCGAGAGTGCAGAGCAAGTCTGTCTTTTTGTCTGGTTTATGGCTTCCCGCGCTGCGTGGAGCTGCCTCTGCCCTTGGCCTTGCGGAGATTTTATGACCAGCACTCGTTCTGTTCCGGGCAGAGCCCCCTCGGAGCCGCAGGAGAGAGGACGCTACCCCAGTTTCCGCGCGCGCTGGACGCTTTCTGCTCACCCGGACACAAGGGTTGTAAGCAAGACTCCAGGAAATAAATAGTTCAGTTCCCGCCGAAATTGCCTATGCTGGAATTTGTGCCGTGAAAAGAAACATGAATAATGACTGGGACAGAGCATTCCTTTATTTGAACCAGGATAATTTTAACAGCGATAGCGGAAATGTGAGAAAGCCCCAGCTAAGTGTATTCTCTGTGTTATAAATTCCTTTTCTCCCTGATGTCTCAGCCTTATCTGGAGACGCTCTTGGCTGCACTCTCTTCTTTCATTTCTGTCTTCTTTATTCACTGTGTTCCTTCTTTTCTCAGATTTTACTAGCTCAGCAGCTGCAGCTGGAGGGAGCCAAGAATACTAGCTCTGGCGGCAAAGAAACGCCGCGGGCTGGGAGCCGCCGTCTCTGGCTCCGTGGACCTGCGTTCTCAGAGCACACGGGTCCCCTGATGTGACTCTGTCCCTTGCAGAACCTACTCTGCCACAGCTTGCTGTCGTTTTTAAAAAAAGTCAGTGGATGACAAAACAGTTTGAGATGACAGGGTTCCTTTTGCTTTCATCCGCTGCCCTTAAAACTGAACACCTCGCACTGCTTTCAGGCTCAGCGAGTGTCCTTTGGCTGCACGTACAGAATACTTCAAAACTTATTATTATGTTTTTAACAAAAGAACAGCGTGACCAGATGTGTTTTAAAATAGTGTGTTCCTTCGAGATACTTTCGTGAGCAAGAGGTTTCATTGCTGGGGCTGGGGAAATAATGGTGGCTCCGGCACAATGAAAATGTGAGTGGTCGCTCACGTGGTCCTCGGATCTTGTGCTTGAGAGAAGCCTGATGTGTGCGCTCTGCAGGGGGTGACTGTGTTCTTCGTGGAATACGGACCTGCCCTGGAAATTGTGACTGAGCTTGAACACACCCGAGGCTGTGGCTTCAGCTGTGCAGAGGAGTAAATAGAAGTCAGATTCAAGGAAGATAGGGGCAAAAGAAACTAGAGGAAGTAGGATGAAGAGAAAAAATACGTTGTGATGGCAGAAATAAGTCCAACCCCATCAGTCATGACAATATAAAAATGAAATCAGGCTGAAACAAAATGATTTGGAAAGTTTTAAAATTAATAAAAGAGATAATGTAGCAATATTCACACAGATAAATTAGAACTCAAGGTGGAAAAAAGAAGGACAGAGACAGACATTTTATATTAATAAAAGTGAAAATGCACAGAGGAGATATAATAGTTTTGACACTGAATACACCTAATACTAGATCTTTAAATACAGCTGTTTCTTTGAATTACGAGGAGAAATTGACAATTCTGGAGAGATTGTAACACACCCTTCTTGTAGTGGGCTGAATGGTAGCCCCAAAGATTTGTCCATATCCTCATCCCTGGAACCTCTAAATATTACTTTGCATGTAAAAAGAGTCTTTGTGGATGTAATTAACTTGAGAATTTTGAGATGAGATCACCCTAGATCATCCAGGTGGGCCCTACGTGTCATCACAGTGCCCTTATAAGAGAGAGGCAGAGGGACAGTTGGTAACACGGCAGGGGGGGCAGGGGGAGGCCATGGGAAGATGAAGCAGAGATCAGAGTAATGTGGCCACAAGCCAAGGGAAGCCGGGGGAGTGGCAGCCACCGGAAACCAAAGAGGCATGGAACAGACTCTCCCCCAGAGCCTCCAGAGGGGGCACCCACCCCCCTGACACCTTGATTTCCGATTTCTGGCCTCCAGAACTGGGAGAGAATAAATTTCTGTTGTTTTAAGCCACCAAGTTTGTGATAATTTGTTATGGCAGCTATAGGAAATGAGTATGTTTCTCAAAAATGGACATATCACGTGGAAGCATAATTAATAATAATATAAAGATCTGAAGACTTAATTAACTCTATGTCCAACTGGGTGGACTCATTCTTTTTAAATACATAGGGAAATTTATAAAAAATTAGTCCTGGACTAGGCAACAAAGAAAATCCTGCAATTTCCAGAGGCTGAAGCCATCGAACCCTCATTCTAATGGGGGCAAGGCAATACAAATAGTAACCGACAGCAAAAACATAGACAGGATCTCCCCACGTAGCATCTGGAGATTAAAAAATAAAAACCCTCTAAACAATTCATGTTTTAAAGAGAAAATCAAAATGGAAGTTCCAGCACTTAAAACCAAATGACTGTAAAGATCCGACGTACAAGAAGTCACGGGATGAAGCCCAAGTGGTGCTCAGAGGCGGATTTACAGCCAGAAGTGCGTTTGTTAGAAAACAAGACAGACTGAAAAGAAATTTTGACTTAAGAAACTATAAAAAAGAACAACAAAAATCCAAAGAAAGTAGAATGATGAAAATAACAAAGATCCGGGCAGAAATTAATGAACTAGAAAGCCAGGAAGTCCAAAGAGTTAATCAACAGCACCCAAAACAAGTGTTTTGAAATGATTAATAGAGAATTTTGGGCAGTTGTAATCAATAAAAAGGAGAGAAGGCATAAATAAATATCATGAGAAAATAAAAAAGGTGCTATAATTATGGATACTATCCACCTTAAAAAATTATAAAAGAATTGAATATGCTAACTTGCTAAGAAAGTAGCTGATATTGAAAACTTCCTATGATAATATAAACAATCAAAATTGACCCAAGAAGGAGGAGAAAACTCAAGTAGAGAAGCAGTTGTAAACAAATGGAAATGATAGACAAAGATCAATAACCAAAAAGGGAAGAAATGCATACAGTTTAATAGATGAGTTTTATAAAATCTTCAAGGAACAGATAACCTAAATCTGGGGAAAATCGTCTAGAGTTTAGAAAGAGGTGGAAAGCTAAACAACCCACTTTATGAAGTTAGTAAAAACCCTGTTATCAAAGCCAGATAAGGAAAGCGTAAGGAAAAATTCAAAGGCTCATTAGACTTACGAATTTACACGTAAAAACCACAAAAGAAAAATTAATAAATTGAATCATACAGTTTATTAATAGAATAATATATCTTGAGTCAGTGGGGTTGGTTCAACAAAGAATATTCATCTGTGTAGTTAACTGCCTTAATAAATTAAGTGGAAAAAGCCCTCACGATTTTCACAGTAGATGCTGACCTTTGCCCTTTCCCCCGTAAACATTCATTCATGATATAAACACCTAGAAAACAGAATAGAACTCCCTGAACTGAGGAAGGATATAAATCAGGAAATTATAGGAACCACCACGCTTAGTGGTGCAAGGAACCACCACGATTAGTGGTGCAAGGAAAGTAGAATCAAGTCACTTCTCCTATATCATATGTCTTAGAGACAAAATTCAAGAAAAGAAATAAAAGAAAGGAAGAAGCAAAATTGTTATTATTTTCAGATTCTATAATTGTTCAATTTGAAAAACCAAAAGAATTACTCACAAATGATTATATCCAATAAATTAGTTTGGCAGGAGTGCAGGAGTGCTGAACGTAAGTTGAACATATAAAGATCAGTGGTTTTTCTTCTGCTCTCAATAATGAATTAGAAATTGCAATAGAAATAACGATCACATTCATAATAGGAATAGAGTGTGTTAGGTATCTAGGAATAGACCTGGGGCAACAATACCAGGGGCCTACCTTCCTTTCTTTTTTACTAAAAAAACCCCCCAAAACAAAACAAAACAACCCAACAGCCTTAAGTTTTGTTTGGGTTGGCAGTATACTCCCCTAAAAATGCATGACCTGCCAGCATCATTTGCAGCTGGCATTGGCCATGCTGAGGGTCTGCTGAGTGGTGTTTCTCAGCAGATCAGACAGTGCTTTGTCAGGAGGTGCTTTTGGCTCTTCCACCTTCTTCCTGCCTGGAGTGCAGACAAGACAGATGGAAGTGCAACAGCCTTCTGGGATCATGTTGTGACAACTTTCTGCAGAAGATGGGGGAAGAAAAGACAAGAGATGCTCAGTCCTTTGATGATCTGGAGCAAATCGCTGGCCCTGGACGGCCTGACCTCGGGCTTCTTGTTGAAGGGTGGGTCGGCAGGGAGGGGAGATGGGGAGGACCTCTACTTGTTAAAGCCACTCATCTTAGATTTCCTCTAACAAATGAACATGGCGCTAATACAAAACCTAACCAAAAAATGTTAAAACCAAATGACAGTGAGATACCGGAATCGCAACAACACCAAGTGCTGGTGAGGATGCGGAGCGACAGGAGCTCTTGTTCATTGCTGGTGGAAACGCAAACTGCTGCGGCCACTTTGGAAGACAGTTCGGCAGTTTCGTTTAAAACTGAACATGCTCTTACCACAGGATCTAGCGATTGCATGTCTTGGTATTTACCCAAATGAGTTGAACACTTATGTCCACACAAAAACCTGCATGTGGATATTTATAGCAGCTTTATTATTAATTACCCAAACCCGGAAGCAACCACAATGTCCTTCAGCAGGTAAATGGATAAACTGTGACACATCCAGACAATGGGATATTATTCAGTGTTTAGAAAATGAGCTATCAAGTCATAAAAAGACACAAGGAGTACCTCAGATGCACATTACTAAGGGAAATAACCCAATCTGAAAATGCTGCACACATTTGTTTCCAAATGCATGACATTCTGGAAAAGGCCAAACTATGGGGACAGTAAAAAGATCAATGGTTGCCTGGGGCTGGAGGGAGGAATGAACAGGCGGAGACAGAGGATTTTTAAGGCTGTGAAAACCCTCTGTATGATACTAGAATGGTGGATACATGTCATTACATATTTGTCCAAACCCATAGAATGTCGATCCATAGTGTACATTAGGGCCAAGAATGAGCCCTAACGTAAACTATGGATTCCGGGAGATATGGACGAGTCAATGTAGGGTAGGTTGCTGGAGTGTAATGAGTGCACTGCCCTGCTGGGACGCCAACGGTGGAGGCGGCTGCGTGTGGGGGTGCGGAGAGGAGACACCATGGGAAGTCTCTGAACCTTCCTGCCAATTTTGCTATAAACCTAAAACTGCTCTTAAAAAAAAGTCTTATTTTTTTTAAAAAAGCGAAACCTAAATGGAGAAATCTGTAAAATGTCATAGCAGGACATAAAAGAAAGCCTAACTAAAAGAAGAGGGGTACCATGTGCATAAATGGGAAGTTTCCACATGGTAAAGAGGTTACATTTTCTCAAACTTATAGATTCAATCAAAATCAAAATCTCTGTAAGAGTTTCCCAGGAAGTTGACAAATTAATGTTAAAATTCATATGAAAGAGTAAATGCGGAAGAAAAGCCCAGACTACCAGCCCACAGGAGGAAAAGAAGGGGAGGGTACTTTTCTTACTAAGGTCTAGGACACATTGCAAAGCCGTAGCAGTCAAAGCAGCGTGACACTGACAAAGGTAGAAGACATAACTGACTTGTGCATATATGGATTTTGGTGACAGAGGTGGCCTCTCAAGTCATTGTAGGATGGGCTGGTGGCCGTGAGAATGCACCTTGCAGAGCCCCAACTTCTGAGTGTGATGAGTCGGAAGGCCCTTGCACCAGCTCCTGGCTGTGGCAGGGAAGCCAAGACAGGCCCTTCCTGGGAGACACAGGACTCGTCTGATGGGTGCCTTCGACTGGAAGCTCCCCCAGGGCCTTGCTGACCTTGCCTTAGATTGTAGGGCATCTGGGATGCCTCCTCACCTCCCTCTCCCAGCCGTCCTCCACCTGGGGTCAGAGTTGCACTTCAGCAGCCTTCTCTGCTCCCCGCTGTTCTCTCAGAGGTGTTTCCCCCAATAAAACCCTGTGTATTTCATCCCATCTTGGGCGTCTGCTTCTTGGAGGACCCATACTGTGTTCAATGTGATGTTCACTAAATGCTATGGGAACCACTGGCGATCTGTAGGGAGAAGACTCAAATTCAATTCCCCAAAACAGAAATAAATTCCATAGGGATTAAAGATTTAAATGCAAAAGCAAAACTTTAAAATCATTCAAAGAAAATATAGGCATTTTTTTTCAAACCCTGGCTGGTATACTAATTTTCTATCACCACTGCAACAACTTGCACAACAAACTACACAAACTTGATGGCATTAAACAACCAACATACATTTATTCTGCCTCACGGTGGCAGAACTCACGGTGTCTGTAGGGCTGGGCTCGCTCTGGAGGCTGCAGGGGAGCATCTGCTCCTGCCTTTGCAGCTTCTGGGATGCCCAGGGCTGCAGGAATCCCTTGTGTTGTGGCCATATCCCTCCCCTTTCTGCCTCCGTCTTTCATAACCTTTTCTGCATGTGCCCGATCCCCTCTGCCTCCTTCTAACAGGGCATTTGTGATGGTATTTAGGGCCCACCCGGATTATGCAGGATAATCTCCTCATCTCAAGATTCTTCACTTAATCCTATCTGCAAAGATGCTCTTTTGAGATAAGGTAACATTTATAGTTTCCAGAGATTGGAACATGGACATGTCTTTGGGAGCCATGATAAGTTTACCATGAGGAGAGGGATTTTTAAAAATTTGGATACAGGGTCTCACTCTGTCACCCAGGCTGGAGTGCAGTGGCATGATCATAGCTCACTGTAACCTTGAACTCCTGGGCTTTGAGCAATCCTTCTGCCTCGGCCTCCCCAAATGCTGGGATTACAGGAATGAGCCACTGCATCTGGCCCGAGGAGTGGCCTTAAAGCACAAATCATAAAGGAAAAGATGGGCAATCTTGGTTATATAAAAATTCAAACTATGGTATAATAAAATATACTGTAAACAAAGTTAAAAGGCAATTGACAGCCTGAGAAAAAATATATGCAACAGATAAAGCCATAATATGCTGAATATACAATGAATTTCCATAAATTAATGAGAAAAAGAAAACTATCCAATAGAAGAATGGTCAAAAGATATAAAAAGAAATTCATAGAAGAGTGAACACAGATGGATATTAAACATATGGGAAAGTGCTCAATCTCACTCTTTTTTTTTTCTTTTTTTTGAGCTTTATTGCTTAATCAATCTTATTCTTAATCTGGCAAAAGCAAATTAAAACCACAGCGAAGTTGTCTCATTTACTCATCAGATCAGCAAACAATGAAAAGCTTCCTAATGTTGGTTATGGTGAGAGGGCACAAGCGCCTGGAAGTGTCCTTTGTTCGGCCATTTGCATGTGCAGTGTGGGAAGACGTGTTCAAATGAATAATGTGCATCTCCTGCGTCTCAGCAATTCCCCTACCTGGTGTCCCCCATAGAACGCGCTCCCAATGTGCAAAAAGAAACATGCAGCACAATGGCCATTGAACCTAACAGAGGAAAATTGGAAATGCTAACTGCTCACCAATAGTCAAACACATAAATGCAGGTTATTCTTATGTTGGGACATTATACAGCAGTTGAAGGCAGCAACAGAATTTAATATGCTGGCATTGATAGAGTTTCCGGAAGCCTTGCTGCAAGAAAAAAGCAAGTGAAAGAGTGATGCATAAAGTAGGATATAATTTATGTCAAAAACCACACTAAACATTGTGTATTTTATGTGGGGATTTATATGTGTGTAAAAATATATAACAGGTCTGGAAAGTTAGCGTCAATTTTTAACAGCCACTTCCTTTGGAAAAAGGAAAAGACATTAATGTTATCAGAATGTTCAGTTTTTCAAACAGAAGAATGTAATTGTATGTTACTTTTTAGTTAAAAATTATTATTTTTCTCTTTTTATTGAAAGGTAATGTTTGTACATATGGGGGTACATGTGATATTTTGGTACATGCATACAACGTGTAATGATCAAATCAGGGTATTTAGAATATCCAACACCTGGAACATTTACCATTTCTTTGTGTAAAAATTAATTTTATGAAGGAGAAACATAAGAAGTAAGAGAGCTCTCAAGTTTTATCTGAATGTGGATTAATTCTTCCTCTGGGAGTTCAGCTCTTTGTGTCTCTGATCCTGTTACTAACCTAACTCTCAGAATGCATGGGCCACTCCTTAGGGCCCCTTTTTCTCACTCCAGCTGTTGGCTGAAGTGTATTGGTGACACCCTCTGTGTCTAAGTCACCAGGGGGTGGGAGGTGGCCTGATCAACAATGGACAGACCCCACTTCACCCAGACCCTCAAATCAGGATCTCTTGGGTTTTGGGGGAATCTGCATTTTAACTCTCCCTCCCCTGAGTCCTGCCTGAGATTCTGGGTGCAGTTGGCCAACGAAGTTGTTTGCTTTTCTCAACGATTTTAAAGATGCTGCTCTAGAATCCCCTCAGGGACCTGTTTGAGGGAGTTTTTGGATAGACAGGTATATTTGCCTGTGCTACCGTAACAAGAGACCGCAGAGTGGGTGGCTTAAGAAACAGAAATTTATTCTTCTGCAGTTCTGGGGGCTGGAAGTCTATGCTCAAGGATCTGGCTGCTGTGACTCCTGGTGAGGGCTCTCCTCCCGGCTCGCGGACAGCAGCCTTCTTGCTGCGTCCTCACAGGGCTGTTCCCTGCTGTACACAGAGTGAGTGAGTTCTCTGGTGTCTCTTCTTCTAAGGACACTCATCCTATTGGATCAGGGCCCCACCCTGATAACCTCATTTAACCTTAATTACTTCCTTAGAGGCCCCGTCTCCAAATACAGCCACACTGGAGGTTAGGGTTTCAACATATCCACACAACAGACCTCATTGTCATGCCGTCAGTGCAGAACGGTAGCCAGGTGGCTGCATGTTGTTTAGTTTGCCATGTTGAATGAACCACAGAAAAGGTACGTGGCATTTTGGAAACTGGCTTCTTCACCATGTTGGGCCTAAAACAGATGACCTCAAATCGGGCACCTATGGCTGTGAGCAAGGGAGCTGGTTCGGGGCTTCCCCAGGCCGTGCTGTGTGAGGTCCTAACAGGGCCACCTGCACAGGGATGACGCCTGTTCCCTGCTGTATGAGCTGTAACAAAGTATCATCAACTGGGTGGCTTAAAACAACAGAAATTTATAGTCTGCAGTTCTGAAGGTTAGAAGTCTGAAATCAAGGTGTTGGCAGGGTCCACTCCTCCGAGACTCTGGGTGGAATCCCTCCTCCTCTCCTCCCAGCTTCTGATGGTGGGTGGCAGCCCCTGGGGTTCCTGGGCTTGCAGCTGCGTCAGTCCAGTCTCTACCTCCGTCATCACGTGGCCTTCTTCACCTCGTCTTCCCACTGCCAGCGTGTGTGTCCAAATTTCCCCTTTGATAAAGACATAGTCATATGGGATTAGAACCCATGCTAATGACCTCATCTTACTTTGATCATCTGCACAGACTCTGTTTCCAAATAAGGTCACATGCTTAGGGACGGGGTGTTGTTAGTACTTGAACATATCTTTTCTGGGGGGACACAATTCCATTTAGAACAGTGCGGGTGTTCAGATCGCAAGTGGCTTCTCTGGTTTTCAGTGCATCTGCGCTGGGTCCCTGCAGCCAGCATCACGGAGCTCAGTCGCAGCTGCAGCTTGTTCCCTGTCGGGCTGTCGGCCTCGGGGAACCACGTGCCACTCTCTTCGTTAGCCCGGCTGCTGGCACGGGGCTTGGTACTGGGGGTGCTCTCCACGGAGTTGCTGTGCACTGAACAATGGTGCCAGGCTCTACTGCAGTGCCAGGCGGGTTATTACAATCTGCCCAGGGGACGAGCTCCAAGTGAGCCCTGCAATAAAGGAACGCCAACTGTCAGCCTCAGTCTCTGTGAGGGCCGCCGCTGATAATGACATATAAAAGTGAGGGAAAGTTTGGCCTTTATTTGGTGATAGTGAAAAATTCCCATTGTTTAGGGACTGCTGGGGCCACACTTGTGATATACAATGGAAATTGCCCATTTACCCTACAGGGATTTTGAAAGTTTTAATTAAAAAACACTCAGAGCAAGTGTAGCCTCTTGGGGGTGTGTGTGTGGGTGGGAGGTTTCGTGGCGGGGAAGGCGAGCCCTGTCACAGAGCAGAAAGAGAGGAGGGTGGGTGGGAAGAAACAGGCCGGCTCCCAGAGGGAAATTCTGCCATGGCCTTGGCCTCCTTCATGCCAGAGAGAACCAGCAGGCAGCAGTTCCTAGTGGGCCTATTAACAAGAATTTGGACACAACCGAAGGCTGGATACTTAAAACACGTTTTATTTCACAGAAAGTCAGATGCTGAGAGTTGGTGCCAGGCCTGGCTGCCGGTTGCCAGTGGAGCCCATTGGGTTGGAGCAATCTAACAATTCAACCAGGCCAGAGTTTCTGGCTTGGGAGCAGAGCTGCCGTCCCCTGGGTGCAGAGGAGAGGTGGGCTCCAGGGCCAGGCTTCTCTAGGCCTTCCATGGTCTTTGTGGAAAATAAGGTTTTTATGGAACATTCTGTGGACTATGTAGTGAGCTAGGGGATGGGAATTTTGTGGTGAATAAGATATAATCCTTTGTGTCCAAGGCCTTCAGCCTTAGCAAGAAGCCATTTGAGTTGACAGACCATTAAAATACAGTGAGAAGCAGAGCAGAGGAGGCGATGGGGAGACCCTGTCCAGGGTGGATGGGTCTGGGAAGGCTTCCTGGGAGAGGGGGCATCTCCACCTAGGTTGCAGGAAGTAGGCAGAGCTTGGAGAAGAGGAGGGTTTTCCTGCATCAGGATGGTACGCTCTGAATGCTAACATGGTAGCCGATTAGCCTGGACTGTCCCCTTTCCCTGCTGTGGTCTTTCTGCCTAGGAGGCTCCATTCCATGTTACCACTGATGTCGTTGTGGCTGAGACCCTGGCTGTGCGTCTTTTCTGGTGGCCTTAGGCTGGAAGGCATTAACAATACACATATATCCAATATATAAAAATAGAAATTAAATATGAGCTAAAGATAAAATATGCAATATTTAAAAAACAATGTATTTCCATTTATTTATTAATGGTACAGAAATTTCTTTCTCTCTTATTAAAATGCATTAAGAAAATTTAACAATAGCAATATGATCAAATATGCTTTATTAAAAAATCTTTAATATATTGTGATATAGTGATCTGAAGGCTTGATTCTAAATTCAGCTTATTTCGACATGGTTTTAAATGCTGTCTTAGCTGACAGTGAAACCTCACAAATATGTGTAGATCCAAATGCCTGTGCTTCCTAAACCATGAAATTCATTTTGAAAATCCCATCTACCAGTTATGCAATTTTAAACATATGGAATCGAAATCCACTAAAAATATTCATTTAGAAGTCTTTTAAATGGATTAGAAAATTCAGTTTTAAGTGTGCAGGTATGAGTCTTTTAATAGATTACATATTATCTTGTTTTGGGCAGCAAAGTCATGTAATAATGAAAACATTTCCACATATCTGTTTTCAGAAACTGTGTAGCATTCCTCTCTTTCACGCACCAATTAAAATGTTACTTCTACTTTGAAGGGACAGATGGAGTGTGTCTATTTTTGCAGAAATATTTGTACAATAGCTGAATACTTATTTGTTGTCTTAATAAGAAAGTCAAGCCAATTTGGAAAACTTGCGTTTTTGTTGCAAATAAAGTGTAAGTAAACTCTTTCTGTTTGACAATAGTTATACGTACCTTGCCTTCACCGACAAATCTCTGTGAAGCAACAGAAGGTATTTGTGGTTCCTTATTTCATGACACAGTTTGTTATTTGAAGGTATATAATCTGTACATCTCCCTAACTGGGCGCACAGATGTAACTCACAATTCACCCCCAGACCCTGAAAGTGAACACCAACACAGGGGGCCACCACACCCTCCTTAGTGTGGCCACGGCCCAATTCTACATAAGACTCCCCCAGCCTAGGTGACCGTGTGATTGGTTGTCCCACGGACCAGGTGGGCCCACCGGCATTCATCTGTATTTCAGACATTGCTTGTGGGACCTTGAGGGAGTCACTCACCCTTGGCCTTGGTTCTCTCTGTAAAGTGAGGGCAACCTCCGCGTCTGGGTAGATGAGGAGTGTGCTGGCAATGAGACATGCATGACGTCAACGTGTCCTGAATGTTGGGCCTGTCGTCACTACTTAGAGACAAGAGAATACGGCAAGTGCAGTACCAGAGACAGTGCAGAGAACAGGAGAGCACAGAGGAAGTGAAATTAATACTGGACTGGGCAGCGGGGGGGCCCCCGTTTTTCTTGGAGGACGTGCCATTTGACAGAGTCTTAATGGGTGGGTTTGATTTAGTGGATGAGGATTGAGGACAGACTCCTTCCCGGCAGAGGCAAGCAGATGAAGGGCTGCCGGTGGAGCAGGCTAGCTTCTTCTCGGTGGGGGAGGCTGCCCTGACTGGGGGTGGATTGCTGGGAGGGAGCAGGGGGTGGGTGGGACCGTGGCCTTTAGCAGAGGTTGAGATCACTGTGAGGGTCACATCTGCCGTGTGATCCTGGTCCTCCCCTTCCCCTGCAATATCCACAGGGCTGCACACATTTTGGTAGGTTGGGCTTAAACTCTTCTGTGTCCGAGAGTAAGGACGAAGTTGGCCGTGCTCCTCCTTCCCCTGGGACTGCCCTTGACTGTGCCCTTGAGTTGTCTGACATGTCAGTGAGGGCTTAGCACAGACTAGGTTCCTTAGACAAGGATGCTGAATCATGGTCTCTAAATTATTAATTACTTCAGCATTTTGTAATTAAAATGTTCATTTTCTCCATGAATATTAAGCACACATATATCACAAATACAGACAGAATCTCTTTTAATGAATAACATTAAAACACCGAGTTCCAAGTAACAATGTAATTTCCATGTCGCGGCTGATAGTCCAGATCTGACTCATTTGCTTACTTACCCATTTGCTCGCTAAATATTTTTGCCCCCCCTACTATGGGCAGAGTATTGATACAGCGTTGCAGATGTGGCTTCAGTAAATTCTGGTGAAACCAATTCTCTATGCCCGAGTAACACATAATCGATCTCACGGAGGATGCTCTTCTGGCTGGGTGTTTCACAGTAATACCTAGGTCTGAGCACCTGCATGCTGTTAAATAGTGCTCAGGAAAATACTGTGATGCAAAAGGGGAGGTTTCCCATGGCGCAGCCAGAAGAGACAGAGGGAGCAATGAATTGCTTTGAGTAATCAAGTAAGCAGGCATTTGCAGTTTCTGAGCACCTAACAAGGATGGCAGAGAGGGGATGGGCAATGCCAGGCAGTCTTGAGGCACATTGTATTTTCCAAAGATGGGCCCCCCTAATATCTCCCATCCTGCAGGCTCTTCTCTCAAGAGGTGGAGTCTATGTCCTCTCCCCTTGGACGCTGTGTGGGCCGTTGTGGTCACCTCAATCAGTGGAGCACAGCAGCAGGGCCACCCTATGACTTCCAAGGCTGGGTCACAAACACACCACGCATTGCGACCATGTTCCTTTGGGACCCTTTCCCTTAGAACCGGGCAGCCATGGGGAAGCCCAAGTGGGCCCAGGTGGAGAGATCCCCACTTTAGGGGCATGAGGGCTTACGTGTGAAAGAAGGGGTGAGCTCACAGAGCAGACTGGTAACCCAGCCCACAAACACTTGCATTCCATTCATGACAAACTGGTTCTTTGTCTCCAAATCCTTTGCTGCAGAGGATACCTGGGGGTCACAGCCAGCATGTGCGGCTTGTCAGATGTGGGGCTGGTGCCCTTAGAGCCTGTGTGCTCATGTCTGTGGCTGAAGGCTGTCCTGGCTGCTGGTGTTTAGAAAACAGCTGGCCTTAGGTGGCCAAGGTGGGTCCAACAACACTGTCGTGTGACAAGTCTGTGGAGGAGACCTGGGAGCCTTTTCCTCACCTGGGGGACCAGGTGCGGGCCTGGTTGGCTCAGTAAGACTCCAGGCCCTGTTGGGGCCTTGTCCGGGCTGGGCAAGGGTCTCACCCAGTCGGCCCGTGATGGCCTTGTCACAGCTGGTACATCCAAAAGCAGCCTCTCTTCCCTGTCCTCTAACAGGTCCCTTGTGCTCGGCCAGAGACTGGACTTTATTTTACTTCTCATAGGACGCTGAGAAGAAGGAGAAGGAGGAGGAGGAGGTGGAAGAGGAAGAGGCTGGTCATTAGCCCAGTGTTCATTCCTTGACTGATCTGTCCAAGTTGTTCCCAGATGACAAAGTCTCCTTTGCAAGCACAGCTGTGCGGGCTCAGGCCAAGCCCTTCCTGTGCACATCGTCACGCCCTCCTGAGCCAGAACCCTCTCCAGCCCTGACCCTCTCTCCTGTGCTGCCAGCGGGGCCACCCTGATCTCTGCAGCAAAGTGTCTGCCCCAGCAGGAGCCCACCCAGTGGGAGGTGGCAGTGAGGGGCTCCCTGGGCACAACCTGAGAAGTTCCAGCGGGGGAGGGGACAGCCTCCTGCTGGCTCTGGCTCCTGTGATGCACGTTCAGACAGGGACCCTGTCCCCCTCCCCCTCTCCCCTCCCTCTTTCTCCTCCCCCTTTCCCCTCCCCCTTTCCCCTCCCTCTTTCCCTCCCTACTCCTCCCCTCCCTCTCTCTTCCTCCCTTCCTTTTCTCTTCCTCCTTTCCTTTTCTCTCTCTCACTTTCTTTTGTAAAAATAATGTATGTGAAAGAATTTCATGCATAGGATTAGAAAACCAGATAGTGCAGAAGGGCGTGTCATGGAAAACAACAGTTTTGCTCTGCTCCTCCCCACCCGGTCTCCGGGCAGAACTGCTTTCAGCTGCCTCGCCTTTCAGGCTGGTGGTTCCCTTCCCGTCCCTAAGCAGTGTGCTCACGCGGCTCTTGATTCATCCACTCGAAGCACCATCTGTTGGCTTCCTGCTGTAATGGACGAGGACTCGCCCCCTCCCCTGCCCTTCCCAACAGCCACATCACTTTTCTTTAACTGTGTAATGCTAAGTAATGTATTCAGTCATCTAATTCTTGTGTTACATCAACTTGAGGAACAAAACGTTCCCTCCCGTTTTCTCTCCTACCACAGATGTTTCATTATCTGGACTCAAAGGAAAGGTTGAAACAGTTTGTGCACTGGCTCCTGTACGAGGTCCTGTGCCCAGTGTCCTCTGTTGGCCGAGACTGATGATGCAGGTGCCACTGGCCGCAGGTAGCATAGGTAGGCCGGCAGCTGGGCTTTCTTCTCACGTTGGTATTTTGGGGCCTGCCAACAAGGCAGCTCCTTTTCAGCGGGGCCCCCGCTGCAGACTGGTGTGGTTTTGGGCACATCACCATCCCCACA
The DNA here is from genome assembly GCA_028533085.1 of Varecia variegata. Taxonomy (NCBI): domain Eukaryota; kingdom Metazoa; phylum Chordata; class Mammalia; order Primates; family Lemuridae; genus Varecia; species Varecia variegata. Next base: position 170,675,519 of record CM052439.1, read on the forward strand.
CCCACGGCGGGGCAGCCCCTCCCGCTGCTCCCAGGGGCCCCTCTCCGCTGCTGCCCTCAGTGGGAGACTCCAGCTCCTGGCCCCTGACTTATCGCCCACTTTCTTTGTTTCCTCCCTCTTCCTGCTAGCGCACATCCTCAGGCAGTTTTCTAAGAGAGGATACATGGAAAGAAATTTTTGTCATTGTTTGTATTCATTTTCTTTGGTTACCATAGCAGCTCACCACAAGCTTAGCAGCTCAAGACAACATCTGTTTATTATCTTTACAGTTCTGAATTTCGTTCCGTTCTGTGCAGGTGTAGGACTGAGGTCCCTGCTTCCCTGCTGGCTGTCACCAGGGCTGTTCTTAGCCTTTAGCAGCCACCCACATTCCCTGCCCTGCCCCTCCTCCCACGTCCAAAGCCAGCAGCAGGGCCGTCCCTCTGTCCTCCAGTCTCCCTGAGCTCCCTCCGCCCCGCTGTCCCTGCTGCCCTCCAGCCCATGGGATCCTCTGCTTTTCAGGGCTCCTGTGATCAGACCGGGCCCAGCTGGACCTCCAGGGTCACCTCCCCGCCTCAGGTTCTGTACCCCGGCCACAGTGGCAACCTGCCTTTGGCCTCCTGAGGTACCTAGTCACAGGCTCGCAGAATCAAGCATGGATGCCCTGGGGGCGGGGGGCGCTACCCTGTCGCCCTCATTCTGGGCGTGTCAGGAGAGAAGCAATTGTGCCATTTCCCATCGTGGACATTTCCTGTCGTGGACAGTTTGGCTGGCTGTGTCCTTGGAGTGTGAAATGGTTTCCTTTAAGCCTTGGGAGGCCGCGCCCCCTTGCTAGCCAGGGCTGTCACTTGTTACTATTTGTGAATATGATACAGGCCAGATATTGTTTTATGTTTGCGAATACAATCCCACAAACACATCACACTCCTCTGTCCATTGCACCCAACTTACTACTGAACGTGCCAAGAGCAAGACACCACAGGGGGATCTGCCAAGGGCTCTAGGGGACAAATTGGGGGTCAGACTCCGGACAGCCTCAGACACGAGGGCCATGGCAGACTCAGGAAGGATGTGCCTGCAAATACCTCCCACTGGCCGTGGTGAGAGTGAGCTCCAGAGAGCTCAGAGACTGCGGGATGCAGTAGCCTGTCCGATTAAGACAAACCCACAGAAGGAAGAGCTGCAGTCTCTGAGACAGCGTGGCCAGCCCCGTTAAGCTCATACCACGAGTGGTTGGAAAGTCCACGATTTGCACTTGATAGATATCCTTGGGTTGCCTATTCCCTCTCGACTTAGTAAACTGCATTACAGTGAGCCCAGCTGGGTCAGGGCATGCAGTGCAGAGATCGAAAGGCCTGCTTTCCTTTGGAGCCTTTCATTTTATACCCAAATTCTGAGTAAAACTCCTCTGCAGAGCTGCATCTCCCTTTGGGCCATCTAGCAAGTCAACTGGTGGGTTTTAAGTGGCATGTCTGTACATAGGCTCACACTCCACTGCTTTCCAGAACCCTCCAAGTGTCCTTTAGCTCAGCTCACACTGGAGCTGTCCTGTGGGCATTGCTGTATCAAAATATTTTCTTCCAAATTGAAAATCCCAGTAGTTCAAAATCATCAGAACGTAATGAACCGGGTGAAAATCTGATTTAATATCCATCTCTGCACAAGCTACACGCAGGTGAGGAAGGCGGGGGCTGAGGAATGCCTGCAGGGCGGGAAGGCCCCTGGGACTGTGGCAGCCAGCCCCTGGGGGCAGAGGGAGGGCGATGACACTGCAAGGTGAGATGGCACGGAGAGTGCGGGGCGCCGAGGGAATGAGGCTACAGAAATAGAAAGCAGCCTTCTATCAAGCCGAATTCCAAATCTTTTTTTTCTACCCCCCACCCTCCCCTCTGTACGGGGTGAATGGCATCCCCCCAGAATTCATATCTACCCGCAGCCTCAGAAGGTGACCTTATTGGAAATAGAGTCATTGCAGATACAATTGGTTCAGATGAGGTCGTGCTGGATTAGGATGGGCCCTGACCCAATAGCTGGTGTCACGAGAACAGAAAACAGAGACACAGCAGTGGAGGAGACACTGGGAAGAGAGGCAGCTACAAGCCAGGAATCCAAGGGCTGCAGGCAACCGCCAGAAGCGCGGGGAGGCAGGCAAGAAGCACCCAGAACCTCTAGAGGGAGCGCAGCCCTGCTGATGGGCACCTTGACCCTGAACTCCCAGCCTCCAGGACTGGGAGAGAAAACATTTCTGTTGTTTTAAGATGCCCAGTTTGTGGCCACTTGCTAAGGCAGCCCTGGGAAAATAACACTCTCTCTTGAAAGAGGGCTAGGTATTTGGGGACTCGGTGGCCTGGGTGCAGTCATTCCACACTCCCCAGGTGAGCAGCGGTGTGGCTGAAAACATACTGGTTTTGGGTTTGAAGCTGTGAGCCCTCAGGCTGATTTCAGGGGAGGTGTGTCAGTTTGTCTTTCTGTTGTCAGAGGCTCTGAAGACTGAGACTCCAGTGGCTTCTCCGTCACAAGAGACAAGCTGCTCGTTCTTAGCACCATGTCTTGGGGGGGCTCCCTGCCTTGGATGGGCAGAGATGTGGCCAGGGGCAGAGCAGAGGTCTGGGGGGAGGCGTGAGCGGGCACCCCGTGACTGACCAGAGGTGACATCAGCCATGAGGGTCCGGGAGAGAGAACAGGGAGGAGGACCTGGGACGTTGTGATAGTTCTCTGACGTGCTGGGAGGGGAATTTAAGAATTGCTGTCTTAGTGTCAGTTTACAGGATGGTCAGAGGAGGGGGACGGCTGCCGCAGGGGCAGAGGAGTCCATCTTGAACAGCTTACGTTCCCAGGCTCTGAGCTGTGCCCCGCTCTGCTAGCTCTAGAAAACATCACCAACAAGAGGGCCCTAGCTAATGGCAGATAGGGCCCAGAGCCTTGTCACTCAGGGCAGTGAGTTCTAACTCTTGGTCTGGTGTTGCAGCGGTTATGAGAATGTATTTGTGCCTTTGTTTTCCACCTCAAAATAACAAATCATGCACCACCACATCCAGTTTCGAATGGCGTGCGCATGACTGTGAGGCAGGCTGGGATGTAAAGTTTCCAGAAATGGTGAGTGATAGTTCACGTGACAGTGCATTATCTCCATGCAGGGATGTGCCTCCTTTTCTTTGCTTTTCACTGGACTTTGAATATAGACAGCAAATAGGTTTTGCTGTGTGTTTCTGTGTTAAACAGGAGCATGATGTCCTCTGTGCGGATGGAAGGACTCTGGTTTATTTCCCCCTCTGGGTTTCCTTTCCAACTCCCTCTTTGAGGACTAATATCCTACATCCATCAGCCTCTCAGAAGCAACAAGGAGTGCAGCAGCAGGGCGCGCACGTAAGATGTGGTATTTTGCAGAAAGCAGACTCTGCAAAGCTTCTGCATTAAACAGACCGTATGAAGTTGTGAAAAAGCAGTCTGCGGGTTCTTGTCATTTAACTGACATTGTGCTCAGGGCCTGGTGCCTTGGGTGCTTCACTTTATTTTTTTGGCTTACTGTTCTTTTCTGTTTTGAAAATTATTTAATGTTTAATCACATAACATAAAATTAGCCATTTTAAAGCGAATAGTTTCAGTTCCATTTAGTACTTTTACAATGTTGTGTCACCATCACCTCTGTCTAGTTCTAAAACATTTGTGTCACCGGAAAGGGAAGCCCATACCCACCAAGCAGTCACTCCCCTCTGATTCATCCTCCAGCCCCCAGGAACCACCAATGTGCATTTTTCTCTATGGATTTACCTATTCTGCATATTTCATGAGAATGGAACCATGCGATATAGGACGTTTTGTGTCGGGCTTCTTTTACTTAGTACAATGTTTTTGAGATTTGTTCACATTGTAGCATGTATTAATATTAACACTTCATTCCTTTTTTATGGCTGAATAATATTCCAGCATGTGGATATACCATAATTTCTTTATCTATTATCTGGTGATGGACATTTTTAGTCTATTTAGGACATTTTTAGCTGTTTTGACTATTGTGCATAGTGTTGCTATGAATATGTGTGTACATATATAATTTTTGAGAGCCAGTGTTCAATTCTTTTGGGTTTACACCTAGAAATGGATTTGTTGGGTCATATGATAATTTTATGTTCACCTTGTTGAGGAGCTGCCAGCCTTCCCACAGCAGCTGCACCGTTTCCCACCCCCCAGCAGCGTGCCAGGGGCTGACTTTAAAGGAGGCATCTGCTCTCAGGAGAGCTGTCCTCTCAGTGTACCTACCGCAAGAAGGAAACTAGGAAAACTGATGGCATATTCAGAATGTCCTCAACTTTGACGATTTGCTTAATGTTTTTTTCTGTTTTCTATAAAATGGACGTAGAAATCTCCTCTGCCTAAGTTATACTGTAGCTGTGCATCATGACTTTCTGTCACATCATGGCCTCAGCAGAAAATGACAGCATTTGTATGGACGCTGAGAGGAGGCTGCCCATGGTGACAGGTGAGGGGTCTGCACTCTGATGTTCTGGGGGCTGAGTGGGTTTAAACCCCAAGGTCACTGCTAACCTGTTTGCCAAACACCACGGTGCCATGGCCCCCTGCTTGGGAGTCTCTCTTCTCAGGGTCTGTTTCAGGCTCCAAATCACTATCTTTATGAAGAAAACTACACCTTAGTATCAAACATGCTTGATTCTTAGGCAGTAATTAATGCAGTCAAAGTAGTAAAGAAAATTATCACCTGCTGCTCAAAGAAATATAATGACTACATACAACATTCATTTTAATTTTTTAGATTTGTCATGAATCCAAACACAAAATACCATCTCTCTTTAATTTCCACTGAGTTCAGTTCATCTAGGCAAGAGTTAAGCTCCAATAAAGAGTGCCTCTTCCCCACTTCTGTCACTTAGTGTCTTTAGATGGCTTATTAAATGAAGGACGTTGCCCATGCTACGCTTACCGCAGATGAGTAGATGATTCCTGTGGTTGGATGTAATGTCTATTCATTGGTTTATAGATTCAGAGGACCGCAGAGAGTTCCATGAAACCACGTGATACCAGAGGCCTGGAGTTTGTGTAATAAATCAGAACTAACTGGAAAAGGTTTCAAAGTGCTCCCTGGACTGTTGTTGATGCTACAAAAGAGCATTTTTTTCTTTGGAAATGCACAATGGAGCTCATAATCAAGTCCCTTTGTTTCTAGCAGAGGTGGAGGTAGAAAAGTATTCATAGTCAGATACCGGCACCCTGAACCCCACTTCGACAAAGTGAAGTGCTTTCCCATTGCAGGAGCAGAGCGGGCGTTGGTCTTTGTAAGTCCTGGGGAGAGTAGCTTACTGGGGAAGTGGGTGGCCAAGGGAATCGATAGGTGTCAAAGCTACTGATTGTCCCATACAAGAGAGCAGGAATCACCTGCTGCTAGACAATGGAATCATGGCCATAGGATGGGAGTGAGTAATTCAACTGAAAAGACTTGGGAGAAAAAGATACATGGCTTGAAACAACATAAAAGGCAAAATAAAAGAGTAACAGGTTGGCCGGGTGCGTTGGCTCACGCCTGTAATCCTAGCACTCTGGGAGGCTGAGGTGGGAGGATCACTTGACCTCAGGAGTTCGAGACCAGCCTGAGGAAGAGCAAGACCCTGTCTCTACTAAAAAAATAGAAAAATTAGCTGGGCGTGGTGGCACTTGCCTGTAGTCCCAGCTACTTGGGAGCCTGAGGCAGGAGGATCCCTTGAGCCCAGGAGTTTGAGGTTGCTGTGAGCTAAGCTGATGCCACGGCACTCTACTCAGGGAAACAGAGTGAGACTGTTGAGAGAGAAACACATGCACAAGAAAAGTAACAGGCAGCACCCTGGTCTCATCTCCTGACATTCCCAGTGTTGGAAGCAGCACGTGGAACACAGCAGGTGCTCAAGCCATGTTTACTCAATGAATAAGTGAATGAACCCAAGTGTTCCTCTCCACCACTTGCCCAAACCCCAGAAAAATAAACCAAAAGCAGAGGGTAAAAATCTAACTGGAGTCAGATTCAAGAACAAAATAGAGAAATCTGAAATGTTTTAAAGAATAGGGAAAAGACAATGTCTAAAACAAAAATAAGATTAAAACAACTCAGTGATGGAGTGGAATGATCACCATGCTGGGAATTAGGACGCCTGGGTTCTATACTACGTATTTTTCAAATTGATCCATGCCTCAAGGAGCTACTTTAAATCAGTAGGGAAGGGAAGGAATATTCAATAAACGGTGTAGGGAACAATTGGTAAGGAAATGGGAAAAAAATCCTTGCAGTGAGTCTTACCACATAACTAAATAAATTCCTATTATGTTAGAAAGTTAAATGTAGAAGAGACACAAGTGGTTAAGCCATAAGAAAGTAGAATTGTGCACTTACTGGGCATCTGGCAGGTGGAAATTTCATTTACAAGGTAAGCTGAGAAATACACAGGCGATACAGGGTCTATCGTCCCACCTGGACCAGGCCCCGCAATTCCAGCCGCCTTCCCCCGCCCCCAGCGTAGCACTGCTGAAGCCCCTTCCAGACTCTTTTGATATAAAACGTATCACCCTTCATAAATTACACCGAGACTTGTAGTCTTCATTCAGCATTGCGCCTCAGAGGGCCTTCCATTCTAGCTCTATTGATCCGCTTCTTTTTTTTTAACCGCTCAGTGCAGGAGATGAAGACAAATAGAGTAATACCTTGGAAATCCAGAGGGAAAATGCTTTCGCACTAGCATCACGCCAGAGTTCCGTGCCTAAAATACCCACCACGTTCGCAGCACACTTAGGCATTTCCAGACCTGCAAGAACACGGTCTCCTGTCCTGTGATAGGGAGTAACTGAGGGATGTCACTCCACGTGTAACGGGCACGTAAACCGCAAAGTGGATGCAAACGTAGGAGACCATGGACCCAGCCCGATGCTTCCTCCTCTTCAGTCCTCCACTATGTTACTGTCTCTGTCTCTGTCTGTCTGTCTCTCTGCTCTCCATGTCTCCTGCTTTCTCTCCTCTTTGGACCGCCCCTCCTCGGTCCTCCTTACAAAGCCCTCTCATTGTATTGCACAGAGCAGTTTAGTCCTCTCTTGTCTTCCTGGCCCAGCTGGTTCTGCCCTGGGAGCTCTCTCCTAAATAGTCAATTCCCTCTGCTCCAAATTCTCTTTCCTCTCACTGTGAGACCATTTAACATCGTGCAGGTGCTTAAATCTGGGCACAACTGTAAAAAGTTACTGTGCTCAAAGAGACTCTTCTCTGAGCAAAACCAGCTTTCAGATTTATTTTCTACTGTGTTGCTGTCTTCTAACTTATTATAAATTTCTGCCTTATTTCTTTAATAATTCTTCATTTAGCTTTGCTTTGGTTGGCTTTGTTGTTCTTGTCCTAACTTTTTTGAGTTGGGCACAATTCATTTGTTTCCATTGATTGTTTTTCTTGTCTTTTGTATCAACAGAATCTAAGCACTGTATGCTCAGCCTTGCTCAGCATTTTCCAGTAGATTCCTACATGTGACCATTTTATTGCCGTTTATTGTCGTCTGTGCTTATGTTCACCCATTGTCTTTGTTCAGGATTGCTTGAAGGTGTTTTTTTTCTCTTTCTCCCAGGCGGAAGGGTCTTTTTGTGCTTTAATTTGATTTTCAGTTTCTAGTTTTATTGCATTATGATCATAGAAAACTGTCTACCCTGTTTTTACTCTCTGGATGTTTCCCTTTTGGCCGAACCATGTCTAATTTCTACGAGACTTTCATGGGCACTGGACCTGATTATATTTTCTTTATTTTTAGGGTGTGCATATATGAATGTATGCATGCGTGTGCATTTGTGCATATATAAACCAGACTGATTTTATTAATTATACTATTTAGGTATTCTGTAATTTATTTTTGTCCACTTTATGTATCAAAGACAGAGGGAGGTGCACAGATATTAAGAGCTTTATATCTTTCTTGTGAAATTGGACCATTTAACTTAATAAATGCTTATTATTATTTTTTTTAATGCTTTGTAGTCCACAGTCTGTCTAGAGTGATGTTGATGTCGCACTCCCTGCTCTTTTCGGTTTGTACTTGAGTTTTTAAAACCTTTTATTTTTTTGGCTGGGTGAGGTGGCTCACGCCTGTAATCCTAGCACTTGGGAGGCCGAGGTGGGCGGCTTGTTTGAGCTCAGGAGTTCGAGACCAGCCTGAGCAAGAGCGAGACCCCATCTCTACTAGAAATAGAAAGAAATTATATGGACAGCTAAAAAATATATATGTAGAAAAATTAGCTGGGCATGGTGGCGCATGCCTGTAGTCCTAGCTACTTGGGAGGCTGAGGCAGGAGAATTGCTTGAGCCCAGGAGTTTGAGGTTGCTGTGAGCTAGGCTGACACCACGGCACTCACTCTAGCCCGGGCAACAGAGTGAGACTCTGTCTAAAAATAAATAAATAAATAAATAAAAATAAAATAAAACCTTTTATTTTTAATCTTTTTGAATTATTTTGTTTTTGGAATGGCTGTTGAGTGCAACTGGGAGTGGATTTTGGTTTGGCATCCAGTCTCCTCTTCTTATTCCTTTCCTCCCTCCTTCCTTCCTCCCATTCATCATAGATGAGTTAAGCTCATTGACCTCTGTTAGTGGTAGATGATTTTGATCTTAGTTTTTCCATATTATTTTACTTTATATTTTCAATTTTTATGCCTTTGTATAAAGCTGTGTACCAGGTGGTCTGTTTTCTTTGAAAATTTTTCTGAAGTTTGAAAGGTTTGTGTTTTTATTCTAATGGTTACTTTTATAATTTCATTTAAAATGAATATCCTTGGCCCCTTATATATGACACAGTATGTATTTGTTCCCCTCAATAAAATAATGATAAAGTTATTGTGTTTCCTTCTTTCTCTCAGTTTTAGTCAATAATACTCATATGTCTTAGTATTTATCTTTGTAAGGTAGGTATATTTATACTTTTGCCACTTGGTTTGTCTGCCATAAATTCTCTTTTCATTCTTACAAGTGAAGCAATTGGCAAACTCACTCCACCTTTCACTTTCTCATTCCCTTCCTCTCCCAAGTTTTGTTTTTATATCATTTCTACAATGTCATGACATGTAACATTTACTTATGTTCTGTGATCCCACTGTACACATTTTTTTTGGTTTTATTTTACAATTAAATCTACCCAGTGCTCACTGGTGGGGTTTTGCTTGTGGTTTTCCTAATCATCTTCGGGTTGGCTGAAGTTTATCCTCTAGTAGCTTTCTCAAGAAGGATTTGTGACACCAATATTCCCTAGTTTCTTGCAATTAAAAATAATTATAGCCTTTGTACCAGAAGGACAGGTCATACTTTACCAGGAGTATCTTACAGATGCTGCTCCCTTGCCTTTGGTGTTTAATAGAGGGTAAATCTGAGGCCAAATTGATATCTTTGTCCAGAAATTTTTTACTTTTTTGAAGTCTGGAAACTTCACTGTAATTAAGTCTTGGTGTTAACCATTCTAGGTCAATTTTTTTTTTTTTCGGGTACACAGGTATCCGAAAATTTTTGAAATTTTAGTTGTGCAGATTACATTCTTCTTTTTTTTTTCATAAAAATATTGATGAATTAGGTCATTAGATATTTGCTTTGTTACATTGTTTTGGGTTTCTTTAGGGATTCCAATTATATATGTGCCGCATCTCCTTTACCGGTCTCCTAGATCTATCATTTTTTCTCTAATTAAAAAAAATACTTTCTTGAATTTTGTTTTATGATGTTCATGTTTCTCATTATTATCCTCTTTTCTATGTTCCTATATTTCTAATCTGATGTTCTTAGCTTTTGTTGCATTTAAAATTCATTGTCAGCTACTTTAAATATGAAACAAATATTTTCTGGTACTGGATAATTCCCTTTAATGAAAGAATGTGCCTTTTATTATTTTTGAGAATATGAATCAGAAATCTTAAAAAAGTTTTTCCTTACCTCATGAGTGAATCTGTTTTACAGCGGAAAATTGGTTTTGATTGCTTTCTAATGTTGAGTGCATTTTTCTCTTTTTGCTCAGTGCTATGTTTTGTGGTCCATATAAAATAGTTTATTAAAAGTAAGACAAATTTTTATCAAGATTATATTTGTAGGTATTTTTAAAAATAAATGGTACAGAAGAGACACATATTCTTCCTCTCTCCAATACTGGTTTCACTCAACAGAGAAAAACACTTTAAACTCCTTATTTTTCTAATTACCTCCTGTGGGAGACAGAATTCTAGGATGGCCCCAAGATTTCCTCTCCGGGGTGGACATGCTTGTCTGATCCCTCCTTTTGAGAGTGAGTGGAACCTGCTGATATGATGTGATAGTACTTCCATGACTAGGTTACATTGTATGGAAAATGTAAAGGGATTTGCAGAGGTAATTAAAATCCCTAACCGGTTGATTTCAAGTTAAATAAAAGGGAAGGTCTCATGAGTGCCTGACCTAATCAAGTGAGCCTTTTCAAAGGTCTAGAAATAAGAGACAGAGGAAGACAGAGATATTCCAAGCAGCAGAGATGCTGTTTGCTGGCCTTTAGAAAACAAACTGCCATCAAATGGGGAGTGCCACATGGCAGGGAACGGTGGGTAGTCTCTGGGAGCTGAGGGCCCCAGTCCTAAAATTACAAGGAACTGAATTCTGCCAACACCCAGAGAGTTTGGAAGAAGACCCCAAGTGTCAGATGTGATCACAGGCTGGTTGACACCTTGATTTAGCCTGGTGTGACCCTGAGCAGAGGACCCAGCTAACCCATCCCAAGACTCTTGGCCCGTGTATTGCTTTAAGTGGCTGAGTTTGTGGTATTTGTTACACAGCAATGGGAAACTATTACACCTCCATATTTCTGAATAATGTGCTCATGTTGCTATTTATAGAATTACTTATTTTAGTTGTCATATATTGCTGCTTTCTCTGATGGGTGAGGTGTTTGTTCACTTACAATACTTCATCTCCTCCCCCCTTTCTGCCCAATTAGAGCTTTCACAATGGGCTGACGGGGCTACCTGTCTTTATCTTTGCCCCAAGGATGAGTCTTAATCAGACTTTATAGTTTAAGGCCTTCTCAGTTTTATCTTTTGCCAATTGGAGATGAGAAACAGTTCCATTTTCTAACCCTGCAAGTCCTGGAATTTATTGCCTCTCCAAACTCTCTCTCAATTCTGCTTGCAAAATGTCCATTTCTTTTATGAGCTTATTTCTTATTGCTCCTTGTCGAAAGCAGCCATTAGCAAATGTCCAATGCTACCAACATTTTGTTTTCCCACTTCTTTGCTAAAACCATGAGTTCGTTACTTACACTTTCTGCCTTCTAGTCATCACAGGTGATAGTTTTATGAAATGCTTCACCACTGTGTAGAGAGCCTTTAACGTCAGTTTTCTTGCCAGCTGCCACTCCGTGCTAAAGCCCATGCATATGTTTAGCATTTTAAGGTGGTGGCACCTCACTTCCGTCATCAAACTTTGAATTGTTGAGCTTTTCTGTGGTTAGAACCAACACCACAGTGGTGAAGCATGTGGCATGTGTGGCTGTGGCTCCTAAGTGGGGCACAGTGGCTGGGCTGTTTGTAGCTTGGGGCTGCAGAGATATATGATGTGCTGGGACCAAGTCATGGCAGCTGGGGCTTTTTCTCCACCCAGGACTGGTGATGGCAGCTGCTGTGGTGCTACGCAGGTGGCGGGTGCAGCGGTGCTATCCAGATGTTGGTGGCAGATACTGGGGGCTGTGGGCACATGCTCTGCTTGGATCCTCTGGTGGCGAGGGGGTGCGTGCTTTTGGTGCAATGTTGCTGCACAGTCTCCAAACAGCTCCTTGATCAGTTTGGAGCCCTGTCATGGTGGGAGGCCCCCTTGCAGCTCGGGTTGCAGTATCTGCAGGTGGGATGTGGAGCCCCAGGGTTCTCTCCTCTGAACCTTCCCCATGTGTGGGCGCCTTCCCCAAGTACCTTCTGATCCTGCCAAGTGGTTCACCCAGCTTCCACCTCCTTCACTTTGGGTGTCTCCAGCTGCTTCTCTGATGATTCACAATGTTCCCTCTACGACAATCCACCTGCAGGTGAACACCTATTTGCAACTTCCGATCCTCTCCTTGAGAGTGGCATGTGCAAGCTGTTTCTAGTCCACTATCTTGGCCTCCAATCTCAGGATTTAAATATTTTTAACATTATCTTAAAAGCAACACTGAGTGTGCCAGGCCCATGACTCAGCATTTGTTTGCTTGTTTGCTTGGGGTCAGGCTTCTCTCAGTGTGAGCAATGCTGATGTCCAGAGCAGCTGCTGTTTCTGTGTGATCCAGGATGCTCCACTGATCCCACCTCCTCTGAATTCTCAGAGCACACACGTGTGTCCCAGAGTCCCCTAACCAGGTGTGCATTCCAATCACCCGGCCCTCTCCTGCAGATCCTGATGAATTGGGCTTGGGCTGCACTTGAGCTTCTGTTTTTTTTTTTTTTTTTTAACAAGCCTCCTAGGTGATTCTCAAGTGCACTGGAAATTGAGAACAACTGGCGTATAACACCTTACTACTTAATTGCATTTTGTCATGTCGTTCTTAGCTATTTCTTGTGTTTCAGTAACAACTTTTAAACCAGTTTTATAATCTTCTGAGGGCAGACAGTATGTCTTGATTTTCTTTGTATTCCTTACAGCCTTTGTAATGGGCCTGTAACAGGCTCTCGACAGATGCCCACGAACTGACAGTTAGAAAGACTAGTCTAACTTTCCTTTTCTGAAAGAAATTTTGCCTTTCATGTGGGTCCTGGGTCTTTGGTGGTACCTTTCTCAACTGTTCCCTTTCAATTCCTTTCTGCATCTTCAGGGTCCATGTGCCAGTCTCCATATTATCTAACATCCCCCCCGGGTACCAATGGACTCTCACAGGTATACTTGGCTTCTCTTAGGTGGGCTTGAGTATCTCTCTCTTGGCATAGTCAATAGTCGGCCCTTGTAGCCAAGAATCTAGCACAGAGACCACCTCTTCTTCAAGCTGCCTATTGACCACAGCTTCATCTCTGGTATCCCGGAGGCAGGTCAAGTCCAGAGAGGTCAACCATGCACACTCTGCTTGGATATTGCCTTTCATCTGTGCTTCAGTTGGGGTCAGATCAGGCTGTGGTCAGTGACTGTGGTGAGAGACACTGTCCCTCCACCCTTCCCCATTCATGACAGCCTTGGTGGTCCCTATCCTGGTAGCTATGCCTTGAGTGCCAGCTTTTCTTCAGGTGACCCTCACTAGACATGGCATGGGCTCCCACGATTTACCAATGAAGGGCACAACATTTGCCCTAGGATGGCCATCAACTTGCCCTTGCCTCTTTCTAAACTGGATGTATGTCAGAGAAGGCAGCATTGCAAATATGTTCTTAGCCCACGCTAAGGGAAAGCAACTCTCCTCTTCTGCTAACTATGATTACAGTCATCCCAGAACAAAGCAAGAAGAAGCACAAGCTTGAGTAGCCTTGGGAAAGGGATTGTTTACTAAACTACCCAATATTCAATAAGCCATCTAAGCGACAATTGGAATAAACAGTTCTTCTGGCACAAAGTTATTTTTGCTCTGACTCTTTGTATCAATAACCAAGATATACCACATGTTAGAGTCCCTCCCCGATTAGCTCATGACTAGAGAATTCCAGAGGAGGGTATGGGAAACAGGGTGAACCAAAGGGCAGGGGGAAGGTCTGGCCCTTGATTCTGCAGAACATGGAGCCAAGGGAGACCTTAAAGCAACTTTCTTCTTTTGTTGTTGGTGAAGGGGTGGGATGGGTTAGAATAATGAGTTAAGCATGTCGTTCACCAGAATCCAAAGGGACTGAGTAGAAAAATTGCCGAGGCATGGCATAGAAATTGGGTCTCCAGGGTAGGAAACCAGGCTCCAATGGAAAGACTGCCCAAGATGCAAAAATAGAGCATGTATGTCACAGAGCACATGGTCTTTCCCACGTTTGGGAGACAGCTTTGCAGTCTTTTAAGTGCTTGTATGCACGTGATTTCAGTTGGTCTTCCCAAAACACCAGTAAAGTAGTTGGAGCGAGTATTACTGTCCCTGTGCTAGTTAGCTTTGTTGTGTAACAATCCGCCCTGAGTTATTTATTCCCGTGGATGGCCTGGCTGGGTGTGTCAGCTGCATGTGCTCATGTGGAAGGAGAGTTGGCTGGATTCGGCTGGAGAGACTCAGCTGGGAGACCTGGCCCTGCTCTGCCCATCTCTCAGCCTTGTCAGGGCTCTGTGGGTTAGCCCAGGGATGTCCTTCCCATGGTGGCGACAGAGGCTCAAGAAAGCAAGTGGAAACATGCCAGGACACGACCTACGCTTGGGACTGGTGCGCTGTTTCTGTTGTGTTCTATTGACCAGTCACGTGGCTGAGCCCAGGGTCAGCATGGGGGAGCATTACCAAGTGACTTGGCAAAGGGTGAGGGTAAAAGAGGTATGGAGAACTGGGTCATTAGTGCATCAACTACCACACCTCATTTTACAAGGACAGAAACAAAGGCTTAGAGATGAGGTGACTTTCTTAGGGGTCAGTAGCTTCTTAAGGGCCAAGCTGGGAGAATAGCCCATGTCACCATCTATTTACTGTGTCATTACACCTTACAGATATGACCCATACGAGAACAGTGGGTTGGTTATAGTCCTGTTATGGTGCCTAGTGGAAGTGAGCACTTGAATAAATTCTCTGGAAAACAGGCTTTTTTTGGTAAAGCCTTGGCTGTCAAAATCTGATTTCCTGGTTGAATGAAATGGCTTTGCTATTCAGATCCTTTGGGTCTAAATTTATTTTACATGAATTTATTTAAGAAAGTGATCCCAATTCCCCTTCCATTTGGTGCTGTGGGTGGCATAATTGGAAATTTAGAAAAGACAGAAATGGCTTTAAATGCTTCACTTACCCACCTAACATTTGCAGAGGGGTAGAAAATACAGGAGACTGCAGGTAAGATAGGTGTGTTAGATTCTTTTTTAGGTTGAACTATCTTCAGTCTTTCTAACCTCACTGCCCATTGGGCCTTTCATCTGTTTATTTTGGAAAACAAGCCCCGGGGACTGTGGCGGGCTGTCGTGCCTCCCTCCTTTACAGTTTGTGGCACGTGCTGCTCTAGGAGGAACTCCAGGCTCTGCGCCGTCTTTGCTGCGTGCCCTTCAACCTGCATCCTGCGCGCCCCTCCCTGTGTCTCTGCTGTCAGGATGAAGATGTCGATCAGTGACGAAGGTGTTCAAGTTTCAGTTTGTTGTCAGATGCTTTTCGCTCACTCAGAACCTATTAGAATCTCCACTACAGAGGAAGCTCTTGGGGATTTGGACCCAATCACTGGCGGCAAACAACCTGGGCACCCGGGATGTACCCCGGGCCGAGCATCCCATTTATGGCTCAAGGACATAAAAAAATTTGAAAATTTTGACCTAAAAGTGAATTGTAACCTCACTGGGGGTGGCCCAGGCTGGGAGACCCTCGGGTGTTTTGGCACAGAGGCACCTGGGGAGGGGGGCTCTTTGGCAGAGGAGATCACTGGGCCGCAATGACAGTGCTGTTGGCTTCTGGACTTGGGTGCCTCCACGTTGCCCTGGAGAAACAAGTTCTTTTACTGGTCAAAGTTCTTTAGTACCGACCATGGCCAACCACCATGTGGTTCCAGAGGCCTGTGATCCTACTTGTCCCGTGTTTCCATCCCAGCTATGGTGGATGTGGTGGACGGCACTCAGTGTGCATTCTAGCTTCTTTCCAGAAGTGCCTTCCTGTGCTGCAGCCTAGAAGGCTGAAAGTCACACTGCCCAGCCTTCCCTTTAGCTCTGGTTGGGAACGTGAATTGGGGTTCCGCCCTCAGAGGCTGCTTGCTGAGACTCGGAAGAACAGGTGCAGAGGGACCCTCATTCTCCTGCTTTGGCTGTTGCTGCTGTCGAGCAGGGTCACGGAGACGACAGGGCTTGGCTGCAAGAATGCCGCAGACATCACAGCGCCGGCTCAGTCCTCAGGCTTTGCTGCGTCTGTCCCCCGCTTGGAGCAGGAAGAGCCAGTGCTCGCTGTGGCGAGTTGTACTAAGGCTGCACTTGCAACCCCTGCATTCTAACTGGCCCTGGGGGGAGGGCAGTTCAGCTGCTTCTTCCCTGGAGGCCCAGCTCACTCTTCTAACCCTTCTGACAATTTTTATAGGTACCGAGTTCCCTATATTAAGTCTCGTTCTGCTTAAAATGGCTACGGTGGTTTCTGTTTCCTGTAAGTGAACCCTGACTGATGCGGCAGCCTTAATAACTGCAGAAACATGCAGTTGATCCGTTGGTGGGCTCGTTCGTTAGCCTCTGCACACAGCTAAAGTGTATCTGTGGTCATTTGCCACGCTCGTTGGAGAGAGCTGGGAAAGGGAGGAAACCCACGAAGAGAAATTTTGTCAAAGTGAGTTCCTGAATTTGGAACAACCATGCAAAGAAAACGGCAATGGTTGTGCTGGGTCCTCGCTTGGGGGAGCTCTCTCCGAGTTTCAGTGCTGTTGCCTACTTCATCCCGAAACCTTCTTTTCTCTCCGTTGCCCTTTTACCTGTGAGTGTCTGCACCGTTTCTTTCCAGTCTGATGATCTGGGGCTTTTCTGCTACAGAATATTGCTACATAAACTCTTCATTGCCAACTTCTGAGAACAGAAAAATTATCCCTACACCAAAATCATGTATTTCTCTTTTGTGCTGTTTAATTCTAGGGCGGTGTAGATACTATTAATATTTTTACCAATTTTATCTTTGTCACTTATCAATTAAAAGGGAGCAGAAACATCATTTTGGGATTAAATATTTAATAGCAGTGTCACAGGATATACTCAAAACTGAAATTTTAGCTCCGGAAGGGATCTTGGCCATCCTGTGGAATCTTTCTCCCCATTTTAAAGATGAGTAAACTGAGGGCCAGAGAGATGTTTAGGAAAATGTTCCCAAGCTCGCAGGATGACTAGTGGCAGAACGAGGCTCAGAACACAGGGTTACCTGTTGGGGGCGTTATCTCCACGTGGCCGAACTCACAGAAGGGGCTGTGTTTGACCTACTGGTTTACTGTACATTTAAGCACGTGCACATGACAAGGGACAGCTGCACTTTCTTTACTGTCTGTTTTTCCTACGTGCACATTTATTAATTGAGATGATTTTCTCAAGAGAATAGTATTTTTCTAATCATAGGAAAAGGCACATTGGGATTCTTTTTAAGCAGGACTGCTACAAAAGTCACCTTTAGTACATAAACACTTTCTAAATATTTAATATAAATGATGAATTTTCACCATTGATTTTTGGGCTGATATTAATTATCATCATTACTTAGTTAAAGAACACGAGACAACATCTCAGAGAGTTTAGGGGAAGTCAGATGCCATGCGGGGAGTCAGAGGCACTGGCTCCAGTTCTCTCCGTCGTGTCTGAGTGTGCCAGGGGTGCGTGGAACTGAGTTGTCCCGGGGAAGCAGCAGTCCAAGTCAGCAGCCATGAACCCACAGCGAGCTGCCCAGGGCTCAACTGCCTTTGTTGAATTTTTCAGAAAATGAGAGTTTAGTGAATTTCAATGGGGAGATTATTCTGCAATGTTTTAAATCCTGTTTACAGAGTATGCAGAGCAGCACTGCATGCAATCAAGAGGGCAGGAAAGGCTTTCTGATGAGGCTGAGTTTCCCAGTGTTGCATGCAAGGTTAAGGGTGTTTGGGTAGGGGGGCTGGACTGAGGACTGAGAGGCAGAATTCCGTCTACAGCATGGCAGTCTCAGCGTCCCCCCCTTTCTGCAGACAGCCACGCGTGCCTATTCCATTTGTCACATTCGGTGCTGGATGAGGTGTTACAGGGAACACCAAGAGGACAATGCCCTGCTTTCAAGGAGTTTTTAGTCCTTCTGGGATGACAAGACTAATGCACATGGCCCAGGCAAAGAAAAATCAAGGGCTGTCAGACAGCGATGACTGCAAGTGGCAGTGAGGATGGTACCAGAAGGGAGAGGGGCCAGTGAGGGTCAGTGGTCCTCGGGTTTCCTGTCCCACTGTTGGGAGACATTTTTGATTGTCACAACTTAGGGGGAGGCGTGCGCTACTGGCATGTAAGGATGCTGTTAAAGATCCTATGGTGCACAGGACAGCCGTCCACCACAAATAATTGTCCTGCTCAAAATACCAGTCGTGCTGGATTTGAGAAACCCTGGTGTGGGCTGAAGTATTAGATCAGGCTTTGTGGAGGAGGTGAGATTTATTCTCCCTTTGCATCCATTCATTCTGTATTTGTTCAATGTTTATTTAGTGCCTGCTGTTCTCCAGGGTCTGTTTTTGTCCTGGAGACACAGTGAGGAATGAGTCAAAGTGGTCCTGTGACCATGGATCTTAAAGTTTAGTGGGAGAAACAAGAAAATTTAGGAAAAAACTAAATGAAGTGTGATGATCATGGTGCTGAGGAGTGCGGGACTGTGGGGCACCAAGGGAACAGCCACAGGGAGCCTATCTTAGCCAAAAGGTCAGGAAGGTTCTCCCAAAGGGAGGTATCCCTTAAAACACAACTTGAAAGGTAAGCGGGAGATGGTCACGTGAGTGCACCTGAATGAGGGTGTGCCGGGAGTTGGGTGCGGGGAGAGGGGCGTCGTTTGAGGCAGACGGAGCAGCTTGTGTAGGGTTTAGAGGTGAGCGAGGGGGTGGTCCCGGAGGGGTCCTGCATGTCAGAGATGCCAACAGAACTGCGGAGAGATGAGGCTGCAGAGGTAGGCGGAGCCCACCACTGGGGCTGCCTGAGTCACATTAGGAGTTCAGATTTCATCCTGAAGACCATGGAAAAACTGAAGATTTCTAAAGTCTTAAAGCAGTGGAGTGACAGGATCAGATTTAAGTTTTGGAAAGCTCACTCCAGCTGCCGTGTGGCTGTGAGATTGGAGGAGAAGCAGTGGGTCAAGGATGCCATCGGGTTGATGGGCTCGGAGGCTGCTGGACCAGGGATGGCGATGATGGGAACGGCCACAGTCCACCTTGAGGGCTGCCAAGGAGGCGTGACGCTGGGCACCTGACAGGAAATCGGAGGGAGGCAGCAAGGAAGATGTTCCTGTCTCTGCTGGTGCAAAACAAGTGTCCTGCAGCCGGCAGCCGTTCCGAAGGGCCTGTGCGCACAGGCTGTGCCGGCTGTGAAGTAGCTGGAGCACACCTGCGGCAGCTGCCCCACCCATTGCCGCAGATGTTCTCTGCTCCCCTCTCCTTGATCCACTCGGGCATTCCACGCTCAGTGTGCCCTTGGGACTGCTCACTCGCGATCACCGGGCACCTCCACCGCACCCCGGGCATGGAAGGTTTTCAGTGTTATCTTGAGCAACAGTCGGCAGCAGATAGTGCATTTCACCTTGCACCTGTCCTTAAATGTTGCTGTTTCTCAGAGCACCTTTCTGTCTCACCTTATGCAGTCTTGTCAACCCTGTGACTCTCGAGTGACCATCTCCAACTCCAACAGGTCTCTCAGGGCCAGTCGGCATATCTAGATGAACATCACTCAGAAAGCTCAAACTCTGCAGGTCCAAAACTGAACTCGACATCATCCCACGATATCGTTTACAGTATTCCAGCTGCTACCAAAGGAGAGTGCACCCTGGAAGTGGTGCTCATACCAGACTGTGCCATAGCTCTGATGGACTATTTTCTAAATAAAAAGAGAGGATAGATTTTTTTCCCCCATATAGTCTGGAAAAAAAGATGAAAAATCTGGGACATGTGACTGTCAAGCAATGACCCATCCCTGGTGGTTCATTTGGTAAACTGTACAAAGGAGGCAGAGACCAAGGTAGTGTCAAGGTCATTTAAGGGTGACCTCAAGTAAGATGTTTTAATAGTCACTCTTTGACATGCTGGTATTTACACCAGCATGTAATGTAATGTAATTTGTAGCACTTCAGCAGAAATTCTTGGCTAAAGGAAGTAAAATTCACTGAAAATATGAAGCTTTCCATACATTTTAGATAGCGTATACATTTTACCTAGCAAGACACTTCCATTAGCACAAAAAATAATGGCCTTTTTTCAACAACATGACTGTCACAAAGAAAAAATGTAGACAGTCAAAGGATTTATTTCCCGATCTGTGTTGGAGTTTATTCATGGGGAGATTCACCTATGAACTAATAATTTTCTGGGCTAAGAAAAATCAGCAGGCTTTTAGGAAATGCCTATTTTTAAATGTTTTTAATTTTTTTCCCGTGGGTTTCTTTGGGCTTTAAAAATCATCTAAGTCTATGCCTTTGATATCAAGGGAAAGGCTTCTTTCAATTGCTTTAACCTTTTTAAAAGAGTGACCTGTAGAGAT
Organism: Varecia variegata; assembly: GCA_028533085.1. NCBI lineage: Eukaryota > Metazoa > Chordata > Mammalia > Primates > Lemuridae > Varecia > Varecia variegata. Next base: position 170,695,758 of record CM052439.1, read on the forward strand.
AAATGTTCTCATGCTGAGCACCAGGGCTGTCTCAACATCTACAGTAATGCAGGCAGAGCAGGAAGCAGCCCACTTGCTTGAAGTGGTTTAAGACAGCGGTCCCCAACCTTTTTAGCACCATGGACTGGTATCATGGAAGACAATTTTTCCACAGACCAGGGGCTGGAGGGATGGTTTTGGGATGATTCAAGTGCATTACATTGATTGTGCAGTCAGACCTCTCTGCTAATGATAATCTGTATTTGCAGCCACTCCCCAGGGCTAGCATCACCACCTCTGCTCCACCTCACATCATCAGCATTAGATTCGCATAAGGAGCACGCAACCTAGACTCCTCACTTGTGCAGTTTACAGTAGGGTTTGTGCTCCTATGAGAATCTAATGCCACCGCTGACCTGATGGGAGACAGAGCTCAGGCGGTGATGCCAGCGATGGGGAGCCGCTGTAAATACAGAGAAAACTTCCCTGGCTCCACACTGCTCACCTCCTGCTGTGCAGATGGTTCCTAACAGGCCGTGGACAGGTACTGGTCTGAGGTCCGGGGATTGAGGACCGTAGGTTTAAGAAAAATTCAAGATTCTAGACTGAGGAAAGGTCCTTTTTGAGAAAGGTCAGGTTTGAGACTCACACCATAGGCAATTAAAGAAAAAAAAAAAAAAAGATCAGCCGGGTGCGGTGGCTCATGCCTATAATCCTAGCACTCTGGGAGGCTGAGGCAGGAGGACTGCTTGAGCTCAGGAGTTTGAGACCAGCCTGAACAAGAGCGAGACCCCATCTCTACAAAAAAAAGAAAGAAAAATTAGCTGGGCATGGTGCATGGTGGCACGTACCTGTAGCTCCAGCTACTCGGGATGCTGAGGCAGGAGGATGGCTTGAGCCCAGGAGTTTGAGGTTGCAGTGAACTATGATGATGCCACTGGACACAAGCTGGGGCAACAGAGAGAGAGGTTGTCTCAAAAAAAAAAAAAAAAAAAGATGAACCTCACTCTAGTGGCAGGTTGTGAATGATGCCAGAACAGAGGGACCAGACAGAACCTGGAACCCAGGAGCTAGCTAAGATGAAGGATCCTGGCAGACTTTTCTGGGTGAGATTCATAGAGGTCGGCGAAGGCAGGGAGACACGCAGCCACAGGAATGCTCTCAGGGGCAGGGCTCAGCTTGGGGGTGTCAGAGAAGTTAGAGTAGAGCCCTTGTATTTGGGTTGTCTCAATTTCTGGTAGAGGCACAAGTGACCCCCTCCCCATGTGGTCCCCTCTTCAGTGGGTTCTCAGTAAGGACGCTCAAGGCCCTGTGTGAGGTCAGCAGGTGGTCTTCCTGTGCCTCTGGCCACGTTAGGCCTCTTCAGCTGCTGTTTCTCTGACTCCCAGCCCTGAGCTCACCTAACACAGCTTCTTGCCGTCTGTCCACCCCCCTGCGGATTTAGCAGCTCATTCCACCTCTTCTTGGTTTCTGTAACCCACCTGTATCCCCGGATGCTGTCGTTGGCCATGCATGACTTCTAGATTTTTTTTTTTTGGAGACAAAGTCTCACTCTGTTGTCCTGGCAGGAGTGCAGTGGTGTGATGATAGCTCACAGCAACCTCAAACTCCTGGGCTCAAGCGATCCTCCTGCCTCAGCCTCCTGAGTAGCCAGGACTACAGGTGCGTGCCACAACACCCGGCTAATTTTTTCTATTTTTTGTAGAGACAGGGTCTCACTCTTGGTCAGGCTGGTCTTGAACTCCTGAGTTCAAGCTAATCCTCCACCTTGGCCTCCCAGAGTGCTAGGATTACAGGTGTGAGCCACCGCACCCGGCCAACTTCTAGATTTTTATACTTGCTTCTCATATGTCAGCACCTTCACCTGGCATCACTTATAAAAACAGGTTTCATCCCTTCTGGGTGGCATGTTAGTCCAGAAGGACTGTCATGAATTCCAGAATGTCTCTTACCTGACAGAGAAGGAATCTCTGGAGCATGAGTCGGGATGGGGTGCAGGAAGGAGGGCTTGGGGGAGTGGGGCTTCTTGATGGGTCCTGTATATACACATCACATCCAGAGCTGCTCCCCTGGCATGAGCTCTCCGCTTATGTGTGGGCTCCCCATTTATCTGTGGGCTGCCCACTTACCCATGGGCTCCTCATTTCCCAGGCTTCCTTGCAGGCAGGATGAGCCATGGGACTGGCAAGAGGTCTGGGCAGAAGCAATTAAGCCTGGCTCTTAAAACCATCCCGAGTGACCCTCTCATCCTGTCTTCCCTGGCTGTGGCAACCTTGCTGGACACCTGCACCAGGTGGCATGTGTAGCTACAAGATGGAGGAGGACTGCTGACCACACCGGGCTCCAGCCACCCCACTGAGAGTCTGGGTTTTCCTGTTGTGGCATCAGCATTGCTGGGCTCTAAACTCATCTTTCTCAAGATCTTTTTCTGAGATTCTAAACAGAGGAAGTGCATTTTCCCTCTCATAGACCGACATGCACATTCAGCTCTGCACTGCTGCTCCGGATTTGGGATTTGGAAATTTGCTCTTGTGACAGTGACGTCCTTACCTGTGTCCCCACCCTGTGTCACAGTCTTCTGAGCCTGTTGAATCATCAGCACTGCTGGGAACTTTGCGGAAGCTGAGCAGAAAAGCACTGTTTCTTGTGAGCTCTTGGTCTCAGGGTTCCGGCAGGTAGCGTCTGGGGTTTCTCAGGCCGACGTTCTTTGGGGAATGCACACGGGCTGACTCTCTGGGACCCTCACTTGGTGACAGGTGTCATTTTCATGAAATGCTATGATTGTATGCAGATTTCCCAATCTAAGGAGAGCAGGTCAGGATGGAGTCTAAGCCAGGTTCTTCGATATAAAGGGGCTGCCCAGGGGACTTGGTTTAAGCCTTATCCTTAAAGTCCGGGAAATCTCGGAGCTGGACTTTGATGACCACCCATGCAGTCCTTCCCCAAACTAGGGACCCAGAAATCTGGATTCAGGGACTCCTATTTGCCTCTAATGGGGATTTTGAATTATACTCAGTTTGGAGAAGAGAAAAAGCTTCTTATTTTGAGTTGGCTGCTTAATGTGTAGGGAAAACCAGGGAGAAACAGTTCCTTATTTGAAACTTTTCTTGTCCAGTTCATCTGCCCGTGGTATGACCTTGAATATGATCTCCTGGCCTTGGTGGCTGCCCCCGCCAGCTCCTCTGGGGTGGCGACAGCTGTCCTTCGCGGGAGCGGCTGCTGCAGAGCGGAGGAAACTCGCCCTGCGTCTTCCCTCTTAAAGCTCACGGCACAGACACGCTGCAAAAGTCTCTCCTGTAAACAGACCTAAGCCAGCTTGGTCACGCCCACCTCCTGGGTTCTTTTTGGTAGATTCAAGAAGCAGCTAAAGAAGCTTGAAGCAGGAGAGGACTGGCTCATCCCTCGACTTTTTGTTCCTTGGTTTTTGTGACAGCAACTCTCAAAGCAGCCTTGGCCATGCACAAGACATTTATTAAAGAAGCATTAATTTGCCAGCAGGCCCCAAAGTGCTCATCAACCTTCTCTGTGAGTGTGACGAAGTCACAGCTCCCTGCCTCTTAGGTGCTGGACTACTGCTGGGCAGAGGAGCCAGAGGCAAACGCTGAGGCTGTGGAAGCCTGTCACCCCCATGGCTGGCATCAGGCAAGCACAAGCAAGGACCCACAGGCAGGTTGGGGCCATGTTCACACACCTCCCCAAGGAAAAGGGTCTGGGCATTATTGGATTCTTCTGCAAGGTTGGGGACAATTTTGTGACTATTTTAACCAATCCATAAGTTATGGTTTGAATGTTGGTGTCCCCGCAAAATTCATATGTTGAAACCTGACCCCCATGCAATAGTATTAAGGGGGGGCCCCCCTCGGGAGGTGATTAGGTCATGAGGGGGGAGTCCTCAAGGGTGGGATTAGTGTCCTTATGAAAGAAGCCTGAGGGAGCTTGTTCACCTCCTGCTACATGAAGATGCCACAAGAAGGCACCATCTATGATGAATGAGCCCTCACCAGACACCGAATCTGCCAGCACCTTGATCTTGGACTTCCCAGCCTCTAGAACTGTAAGCAACAAATTCCTGTTGTTTATAAATTACCCAGTCTAAGGTATTTTGTTATAGCAGCACAAATGGACTAAGATGACGTATATCTTGAATACCATTAATGTCACCAATGAGAGTTCATTTGTAGCGGCTGTCATGACAATTAATGGGTCACCAATGGCATTTATAGGAACCACCTTTGATATTCCAAAGCCTTGTTTGATGACAGCAAGAGAGCTCACAGAAGCTGCCCCATGTCTGGGCTCCTGAGAACACCAGGGTCCCTTGTGGGCTCTGCTCCCTTGACGAGGATGCTGACAGCACACTTCACATGGCACTGTATATCTGGAGTATTTTTGAAAGAAGTCTAGACATGGCAATGGACAAAAGATGGCACAGGGCGAGTGGAGCTCACGCTTCCACCTCCCTTTGCTGCTGTAGGTGACACCGCTAGTAACAGCAGCAGCTGATATATGGGGCACTTCACTGTTCCAATACCTTATGCTAATAAGACACTCTCCTGGTTATCTCATTTACTCCTCTTAATAATCCTGTGGAGGTGTCTTTTTAGCCTCAGCTTTCAGATAAAAAAACCGAGACTCTAAGAAGTTCTAAATGTTTTCAGAGTCAATAGCTAGTGAGTGCAGAGATACTGGCCTCAAGGCCTGAGCTGGGAACTTCTCTACTGCTCACTGTGTGGGACCCAAAGCAAGTGGCAGCCCTGCCAGTGAAAGCTGTGTCCAGCACAGCTGACCTCAAGAGCCCTCACTCTGGTGGCAGCTGGACCTCTTTAGACACTCCCAATTCCAACGATAAGAGGCCGGTGTAGGATGTCTTGGCACTCGAGCCTCAGTTACTCAGCTATCTACAGGAAGTCTGTCCAGGTGATTAGATGAGAGTTGGATAAGGTAGTCTCACAGCTGCCCAAAATTGTTGTCTAGGCTTGTCCTCCACGGCTGAGGACAAGATGGCCATCCAGGAGCTGTGGCAGGGTGGGATGGGATCAGAGTGGGATCTTTCCCCAGCTCTGTCTGCAGCGGCCTCCCTTGCCTGCTCAGACCACAGGACTTGGTCTTGGTGTGTTCCCTTGGGGGTCTTATCCCCTTGGGTCCCCCTTATAGATCCTGAGGGAGTCTTCACTTCTCATGGGCTGCACCCTTCTTCCCCATGTACTAGCCATTGGTACCAGTGCAATTGACCAGTGAATTTGATAAACTTCGGTTCATTGAAAATATGTATTTAACTCACCCTTTGTGAGACTGGTATTGGCACCTGTGGAGTGATCATATTGTTGGGGGCAGCATAGCGTGGGGGCTGAGTGCCCAGGCTCTGGGGCCAGGTGGGTCACACTCTGGCTTGGCCACTTCCTGGCTGTGTGACTGTTGCATGAATTATTTCGATTCTCTATGCTTGGAATTACCTTGGAAGGAGGATAGAATAATATTTGCCTCACAGTGCTGTTGAGGGGTTAAATGAGCTAATCTATTTGAGTGTTCGGGCCCCAGCCTACTCAACTGGGTGGATTGATAGTGTGTTTTAAATAATAATCTTCTATTCTGGAGCTCTTTTTGCCGACCCAACGTGATTTGCTGGTTTGACACCACCAGGCCAATGTGGGAAATACTCTGTAAGTTGTGGAGGATTTGGGGAAGGTGGATGGATGGGAAGGACCCATCGACAGTGTCAGGGAGAGATGCATTAACAGAAAGCACCAAAGGCAGCCATGACTTTTCAAGCCATCAGAGGCTGGCTTGGTTCTCATCATCTTTATGTGAGTTTTACCTTGCTAAGTACCGTTCATCAATTTTTGAATATCCAAGTTATTTGAGGCTGTTCATTCAAGGCAAAATGCTGAAAGTAAAAGCGAAATCAAGAACCCAGGGGCTTTGAAGGCTTTTCTTAACTCGCGGCCACTTTCCGCCTTTAAAAGCAACGACTTGACTTTTACAAGAGCCTGTAGAATAATCTAACAGAAAATGGAAGCCAAGAGCACAGCCATTTCCTTAAATATTTTATATCACATTCGGATGTGCATTTTTCAGAGATCATTTCCTTGACATTTTCTGGGGGTGTATTTCTTGGGAAATAAAATAAATATGTTTGGTTGATGTTCATACCAATTTATGTGGAGCTATAAATAAGATAGAGATGCCGCCTGTCATTTGTCCTGGAAGTAAATATAAGGATCAGAGGAATATCTTTGGAGGATGGAGCAAAGGATTAATAATACTATTCAGCTTAGGCTGGCGTTGGCTGATGCTTTAGGCCATTTTAGCTGATGGTCATGTGAATTACTATTAAGAATGGACCACAGAGACCCTTTAGCCAAAGCCCAGGCCAGAGAGGAGATACAGTGCCCCTGGCCATACAATGCATTAGGGACAACTGAACGACAGAATTGGATTTTCTGGCTTTCTAGTCTATGCACGTCACACAACCTTTCCAACTGATTGTGTCAATTATCTGGTAGCCGGGTCACTCTGAGTGCTTCCCAGAGGCCAGGAATGACCCTTAAAAGGTAAGAAATCCAGTTATGCCCATTGGAGGCTGATATATGTATGCAAGGCTCCCAGAAGGCACAGGAGGAGAACTTACTTGCTTCAGGCTCCCAGGGATGAGCCTCTTCATGCCACGGATTTATTGAATCATTGCGTTGCTGCCGTGGGAGATGTGGCAGGAACAGCTTCCCTCAGAGAGTGGCTGGGGTGGGATGGAGCCGCAGGTACAGGTCAGCAGCCGTAGGACAGAGTGTGCGACCAGGTGAGGTCAGACCCTGGAACGTTACTGGGAGTTCAGCGACGAGGCCTCCCAAGTCTGGGTTGAACAGGGGAGGCAAAGAGCCAGAGCGGGGCACAGAGGATGGGAAGATGCTGCCTGGGCAGGAGGGAGGAGGGCCAGGTATCCATGGCAACAAGAGAGGCAGGGGCGGAGGAAGCCAAGCACTTTCCAAATGTCAAAACAACCTACACGTCCACTGACAGGTGAATGGATAAAGGAAACGTAGTAGACATACACAGTGGAATATTATTCAGTCTTAAAAAAGAAGAAATCCTGCCATTTGGGACAGCATAGGTGAACCTGGAGCACATTATGTTAAGAGAAAGAAGCCAGGCACGGAGAGGCAAATCCTGCATGGTCCCACTTACACGTGGGAGCTAAAATAGTCAAACTCACAGAAGCAGAGAGTGGTAGGCTGGTTGCCAGAGGCTGGGGGCAGGGGGAGTGGGAAGCTGCTGTCCAAGGGTACCCAGTTTCAGTTACGCAGGATGAATACGTTCGGGAGCGCTAAGGACAGCAATGTGACTATTGTTAGCAACACTGTGCTGCATACTTGAAATTTGCTAATAAAGCAGATCATAAGTGTTCTCACACCCCCTCCTCCGAATGGCGACTGTGCGGTGATGGATATGTTAGTTAGATTGTGGCGATTATTTCACAGTGTGTATGTATTAATATATCAAAACATGAAGTTGCACTTCTTAAATGTACACAATCTTTATTCAATTATACCTCAATAAAGCTGAAAAAATAACTACCAAAAAGAAGAGAGATGATGATGGATGAGTGCCTCACATGGCCCAGGGGAGAAATGGTGGGGGCGGGAGGAGGGGGAGGCTGGAGGGTGGGCAGGACTCGGCTGCAGCCCCCGATCCCCAGGACCTCCGGCAGAAGGCAACAGGAGACGGCAGGTGATTTTTGAAATAAATCAAATCAGATATGAAATACCTCAGGGGAACATGCTCTTTAAAAGAACTCTTTTATAAATGCTTTTAAAACTGAAGAGAAACCTTCATCATATAAATGCCGTGTAAATAATAACTTTCAAACTCAATTATCTTATACGTTTAAATTTTGTCTGTTGCCTGTTTTCCTGAGTTAGGCAAAGCCCAGCTCACTGTACTTTATCCCATCACTAAAACAGCACCGCCCTGCACGGCAAGCCAGGCCGGGGAGCGGGGGAGCCATACATATTTCACAGAAGAAGGAGCAGCATTGCCATGTGTGTATTTTATTGAGTTTTGTCTTAGAACTGAAAGCAAACTTTTTATTTTTTCTTTTTACTTTTATGTCAGTAAACGCAGGGTTCAAATCTCTTCAGAAATTTGGGAGATTTTTAAAATCTGGAATCACTGATATGAAGAAAAATATAGTGGTGATGGTTTGGGAGTGTGAGACTCCCAGGATGGCTGTTAGGTTGCTTGCCAGCCACTGTCTTCTCCTCTTTCTTGCCCAAGAGATTCCTCATTTTAAAATCAGAGCCCAGACTGTGCTTCAGAATCCTACTTAACACAGTGCTCTTTGGCAGTCTCTTCCAGCTGAATTTTCCATCAGGTGGAATCCACTTGCCTCTGGCTTTGAGGGTCAGTGTGGTTCTGCCACTTCAGCAGGCACCAGAAGCACCTGGAAGACTTGTTCCCACCTGCTCTGAATCAGTAGGTCTGTGCTGAGCCTGAGCACTGTTGTTGAGACCCTGGTCTGGGGACCATATTTTGAGAACCACCGTTTTGAATTTTAATACAGCCATTAACAGACGGCAGCTCAGTTTTCAGTTTCAATGAGGATTCATGGGTGAAAAAACTTAAGTTTAAAATTTCTTTACATTTTCCCTCATTTCCTTGTTTGCCGTAGTCTTTTTCCTTGTGATTCCTTAATTAGAATACCTTACAAACCTGTGACCCTAAGTCAAGACAATGTCATCACCCAGCATCACTCATGTTCTGGCATTCCAGTGGCATGGTACCCTAGCCAAAATGTAAGTTAATGTTTTAGAATATGAAACGAGAGGAGTCAGAATAGAAGAAGAGCTGGTGGGTTGACAGAGGAGACCAAAGAAGAAGAAGGTGCCCAGAGTTTATGAAAACTGCCCGTTTTCACCCCAGGTCAAGGGTTGGTACTGACAGCGATGTGGCTGGTTAGTGGGAGTTGAGGTCATGTTTACAAAGTCACATAAACAACAGAAATGCACTGCCTCACAGTTGTGCAGGATAGAAGTCCTAGGTGAGGGTGTCAGCAGGGTTCCTTCCCTCTGAGGGTCGTGAGGGAAGATCTGTCCCCAGCCTGTCCCCCGCTTCTGGCGGGTTGGGGCAATCTTTGGCACCTGCAGGAGCCTCAGCTCCACCTCTGCTCACATCTTCACATGGGTCCTTCCTGCGTGCATGGCTCTGTGTCCAAATCTTCCCTTTGAGGAAGGACACCAGTCCAACTGGATTAGGGCCCACCCTAATGACCTCTTCTCAACCAATGACATCTGTAATGACCCTATTTCCAAATAAGGTACTGGCGGTTAAAACTTTGACATACGAATTTTCGAGGGACACAATTCAGCTCACACCAGGGACCCTGAGCTTAGTTCCTGCGCAAGCTGCATGCAGGGGACCTGGCCGCCAAGAGGACTCTGAAGGGCCCCCTGGGAGCACCGGTACCAGCACCCACCACCCTCTCACTGGCTCTGCGCCCAGCCCAGATGCTGCAGACCGTGCCTGGAGCGGGTTCACGTCCATTTCCCTTCACGTCCTAACTTTGTACTTTGAGTTGTCCTACTTTGAGATTAAACCCTTTCAAATTGGAGGATCAATGACGCAGCTTGTAGCAGGCATTTCTTTTTTAAAAGGTAGGACCTCGTTATAACGGATCCTGCAATTAAGCGTCCTATTAACCCTCGACTCCGAGACAAAGGCACGAATCTTCCCAGACGAGATGTCTGCCAAACATCTGCCAGGGAAAATGACGGTGGTAAATATGTCAGAGGCTGCGAGGTGTCTGGAGGAGCTGGGACGACCTGGAGTGTAGCTCTGACGCACGACAGGCCTGCCAAGGCTGGTTATGTGGCTCGTGTTTTGATCTGAGGAGCTCTTGCTTAGCTTCCTGTGGTGAATCTTTCTCTGTATCTGTCAAGAGGATTACTTTGTTCATTAATGTGTCACTAAAATTTAAAATGCCACCGTTCTGCTTCTCAGGTAATTATTGCCGACAAGTATGAGGTAGATTGTGAAAAGCAAGTTTCTCGGCAAAACTAGATCCCCGTAGAATATTGACGAGGCGCGTGCTTGACTTTTAACTGCTTGTGTTCCTTGGATGACATTCGTGGTGGCACAAGGATCTGAGGTGTGCTTGTTTCTTAATGAGGTCCCTTTTGTGGGTCTTTTTGTTTGTTTCGATAATTTCTGGGTCTGAGGTCTTTTTTTTATTTTTGAAATTATTATGGGTACGTAATAGTATATTTTTATAGGGTACATGTGATGTTTTGATACAGGCATACAATGTGAATTAATCAAATCAGGATAATTGGGCATTTATCATTTCTTTGTGTTGGAAACATTCTAATTCTGCTTTTAGTTATTTTAAAGTATACACTAACTTATTGTTGATTATAGTCACTTCATTGTGCTGTCAAATATTGTTCATTCTGTCTAACTATATTTTTGCACTCATTAACCACCTCAACTTTATCTCCCCTTCCCCACTACCCTTCCCAGCCTCTGGTAACCATCATTCTATTCTCTGTCCCCATGAGAACAATTGTTTTTAATATTTAGCTCCCACATATGAGTGAGAACACGTGAGATTTGTCTTTCTGTGGTTGGCTTATTTCATTTAACATAATGTTCTCCAGTTTCATCCATGCTGTTGCAAATGGCAGGATTTCATTCTTTTTTGTGGGTGTATAATATTCCATTGTGTATATGTACCATAATTTCTTTGTCCATTTATCTGTAGATGAACTGTTAGGTTGATTCCAAATCTTGACTGTTTTGCATAGTGCTGCAATAAACATGGGAGTGCCGATATCTTTTTGGTATACTGAATTCCTCTCCTTTGGATATATACCCAGCAATGGGATTGCTGGGTCATAAAGTAGTTCTATTTTTAGTTTTCTGAGGAACCTCCTACTGTTCTCCATGGTGGTTGCACTAATTTACATTCTCACCAATAGCGGATGAGGGTTCCCCTTTTTCTACATCCTCTCCAGCATTTGTTATTGTCTGTCTTTTTGATAAAAGCCATTTAACTGGGGTGAGATGACATCTCATTGTAGTTTTGATTTACATTTCTCTGATGACTAATGATGTTGAGCATTTTTTCATATACTTGTTGGCTGTTTGTATGTCTTCTTTTGAGAAGTGTCTGTTTAGATCCTTCACCCATTTTTAAGTTGGATTGTTTGATTTTTTCCTATCGAGGTGTTGGAGCTCCTTACATATTCTAATTATTAACCCCTTGTCAGATGAGTAGTTTGCAAATATTTTCTCCCATTCTGCAGGTTGTCTCTTCACTTTGTCGATTGTTTCTTTTGTTGTGCAGAAGCTTTAGCTTGATGTGATCTCATTTGTCCAATTTTGCTTTGGTTGCTTATGTTTTGGGGTATTATTCAAGAAATAATTGCCCAGACCCATGTCCTGGAGCATTTCACTAATGTTTTCTTTTAGTAGTTTCAGGTCTTAGATTTAAGTCTTTAATCCATTTTGATTTGATTTTTGTATATGGTGAGAGATAAGGGTCTAGTTTCATTCTTCATTTATTCTTCATTCATTTCATACAGTTTTCCCAGCACCATTTATTCAAGAGACTGCCCTTTCCCCACTGTATGTTCTTGGCACCTTTGTTGAAGATAAGTTCACTATAGATGTGTGGATTTATTTCTGGGTTCTCTATTCTATTCCATTGGTCTATGTGTCTGTTTTTATGCCAATACCATGCTGTTTTGGTTACTATAGCTCTGCAGTATAATTTGAAGTAGGTAATGTGATTCCTCCAGTTTTGTTCTTTTTGCTCAAGATGGCTTTGGTCATTCTGGTTTTCTGGTTTTATATAAATTTAAGATTACTTTTTCTGTTTCTGTGAAAGAATGACATTGGTATTTTGATGGGGATTGCATTGAATTTGTAGATTGCTTTGGGTAGTATGGACACTTTAATAATATTGATTCTTCTAATCCATGCATGGAATATCTCGTCAATGTTTTATAGAGATCTTTCACCTCTTTGGTTAAGTTTATTCCTAGGCATTGTATCTTACTGGTAGCTATCATAGTCCTTTATTCGTTTCTTCTTCAGATTGTTTACTGAGAGTCTGAGATTCCATACACTTGCATGCTAGCTTTCTGTGGGTAATGGTTGCAGGGAGGAAAATCATTTTACTTTTGTTACTTTAGAACGTCTTCTCCGTTGCTCTTGTCCTTCTCCATTCCCCAGGTCCTGGGGTGCTGTCACCTCAGGGCATCTGCTGGGCTGAGAGCTTCAGACACCTGCCCGGGGCCTTAAGACCTGTGGCTAAGGCTCAGGGAGCCGTGGAGAGCTGTTGATCGCTGGTGTCTGGCTTTTCTTTTTACCTCTTTCACCAGATTATTAGTTTCATTTTTCTCAACAGATTCTTTAAAAGAAATTCTTACAATAAATAGAGTGAGTAAGACTTCCCCACTCTTCCATTTCTAATGTTGGGGTGACTTGGGGAGCTGCATATTTGGCCTTGTTTCTTTTATCCATCTTCTTTACCTTATGTCATGTGGAAGTATCATTGTCCCACGTTAGGAAAGTGGTCTTGTTTCCATCATGAAATCTATATACTGCAGAAAGAATGCTTTACAGAAATGGACTCACAAATATATCCATGTGTAGTGTGAGTCAGGACTCAAGTCATTCAGGAAAAGACAAGGCTCAAAATTCTCGTGTCCAGGTGCTGCAGTGACATATCCCACTCCTCTGCCTTCCTTGCTTTCCTGCCTTGCTTGTGTTTACAAGGATTCTTTTTAGAAATATCCACAAAAGTGTGGAAATAAATGAAGACCAGCCAAATGAGTCAAGTCAAAGCTATGTATTTTGAGCTTGCTGTAGCAAGGGAGTCGGCCACTGTCACCTGCGTTTGGCAGAGACTCAAAGGCAGGCAGAGGAGCGGGAAGGCTTCTTGGTGGTGAAAGCAAAGGCTCTGGGTTTGCCCTGATTGGAGGTTGTTGGCCTGGGCATGCTCGGGTGGGACTAACTAGAAGCGGGGCAGTCCATGTGACTGGTTAGGGGAGCATATTTGGCTGTTCTGGTTGGTCCTAAACTGGAAGTAGGGAAAAAATTAGGGAAGCTATGAGTTATAAATCAAGTCCTGGTTATTTTGGGACGATTATTACAAACATTATTTTTTTGCTTCCTGTATTGTCCTTAGAGGTAGTGGTCTGACTTTGCACAAGTCTGACTTCTAGAGAGCAGGCTGGCTGCCCGGGCTGGTTACTCCAGACGAGTTAGTTTCCTGGGCTGGTTGCTGCAGCTTTTGGGTCATAGTTCTATTTGTATGTATAGCCTGGCCATTGTCTGCTTATAGATTCAGCCTCTCAAAAGAAACCATTAGCACTGATTATGTCAAGTAACTTTATTAATGATAACTAATGATATAGTTGAACTCTATTATCCTTTTTTTTTGCCAGACCATTTTCTAATAAAATACAATCCATAGACATTCACACACAGTACATAAGCTGTTACTCTTTAACAGTAATATTAGTCCTTTCCCTGAAATTACATAATGTTAAAGTGATAGATATAAAATGTATATATTATACATAATATGTAACATATAACCTACATAATTGTCATTCTTAGGAATGGAATATTTTTAGGGAAAATAGTTTTAAATTACTAATGTACGAATGATTTTATAATGATAATTTGGTGGTAGATTAATTTCAACACTGCTTTACTCTCACTTTTATTCTTTGTTATTAATTTAAATGCCATTTAATCAATATCCTCCATAGGCTCTTTGGTTTTAAGAAAAAGTGACTCACTTGTGTTACTTTAAGTATTTAGGGTTTTCTTGTAGGATGTGCACACACAGGAGCCTAGGAAGGCCACTCCCCCTTCCCCGACTGTGTTGTTCTTTCTTTGTGGTGTTATTCAACTCTTGAAGTCTTGCATTACTGGCCCCTGTGCATCTCCACAAGCCCAGAAAGTCTTGTCACTCGCTCCATTCTGCAGTGTGTATTGTGAAAGCAGGAGGTGTGATTTTCTCCAGCCATACGTTCCAGCTCTCCTTTGCTGAACTTGTATATCTTCCCCAGGTCACCTGCCACTGAGATTCTGTCTCAGTCACTTGCCAGCACCTGGTCCAACAAGCTGGGGCTGAATGTGGGCTCAGGGGTCCCCAAACGTGGCTCCTTCACTGCAGAGTCTGGGGCCTGTTGGATTAGCCTGGCCGGAGTCTGACCCAAGGTGTTCAGGGAGGAGGAGTGTGGGCAAGGGCTCTCAAGACAAACCTGGATAGAAGGGCACACAGGACATCCACACGTAACGGTAGAGAACTTTTACAAGGGAAGTTGCCAGACTTTTGGCCTTGAAATTATGGGGCATTTAGAAATTTAAGGAATGGAAATTAGAGTTAAGGAGCATTTCCCCATTTATAGAGATGATTCCAGACCTTAGGTATGAGTTTGCTAGGTTCTCTATAGAACCTTGTTTATGGAGAATGATTTATTCATTCATCTTTGTTCTTTAAACCATTCCTTCAGGGTAGCGGTTGGCCAGGTTTAAACAGATCTAATACCACGTCAGACTTTAGTTCTAGTTCATTTGTGGCACCTCGTCATGGTTGAGATACTGCAATAGAATATGACTCCTAGGTATTTCTGATGACTCGTTTCTATTTAAATCACTCCCTGAAATTTCCCTTGGCATAAGCCTCCCTTTGGTCATTGTGACACACAACTTAAATTTGAATCCTAACATTTTTAGCTGTTCATCCTCCCATGAGGTGTGCAGAGTAATTGGCTAAAGGCTATCTTCTCATTACTCTCGGCAAATTAAGAGAATACCTTAGAACCAGCCATAGGTGAGCACAGACATTCCCAGACAGAGTTAATAAGCTGTTCTTGTCACGCGTGTTCTTCCCCTCTATTTGAATCGTGCCGCTAGTGGCGCCAGCGTTGGCAGCAGAAAGAAATATGATGTTCAGCTAATGGCTTGAGAAGGGGAGGGAAGGACTTGGGGTCACCTGTGGCATATCCTATTCTGAGCTGAGCCAAAGGAGATTAATGCTGTCACTTGCTCGATTAGCATTGCCACTTGCCTGGCTCTCGACTTCGAAACGTATTAATTCCGAGAGAACGGCTCGCAACCGAGTTGTCTTGTCCACGTTTGCAACTAACCTTGCAAAATTCCACGGCAGTGGCTGACTGGAGCCTGAGACACTGCAAAGCCCTGCCTGTCTTTTGTTTCCTTTTATGACAAGAGCTTTCAAAATAATGCTAAATTGCTTAAGCTCGAGTGTGCAAGGTAATTGGTGTCTTGTGTCTCAAGTTTAAGCTCTTTGTAGCAGAGTTCTAGAGCAAGCATCTTAAATCTATGCAGATGTGTACATGCATTTATTCATGTGAATGTCAGGAAATTTCTTGTTAAGATAACCTTTCTAAGTACATCATTGTGCTGTGCATTGGGAATGTGTGCCTAGAGTCGAAAGTCCTCTGTGCTTGGGTTTTTAAATGCTCGATGTACTATCTCACCTGGCTTAGAATTATCTAGATTCAGGCCTTCTTCAGGTCAAATCATGGCTTTTACTAGATCCAGTGAAAGCATTTTACATCCCATTTGCCAACAGATTGAAAGTAGTTCTGCACCTACAGTCTTTATTTCAAGTTCTGCAGAGCCACTCCGAGTCTTGTGGAAGGCTGAGAGCTTGGTAGGATGATCTCTGGAATTCACACACCTGAGTTCCAATTCCAGCTCAGGTACTTACCAGGTGCCATTATCTTTTATGCACAAAAACTTTGTGGGCGAATTGGAGTAAGTGTTAAGCACTATCATTGAATAATACAACATGAATTCTAAAAGCCTTTTGCTATATAATGTCAAATTTTCCTTTAGAAAGATTATACCAATTTTATATTCCTATGCTTGTTCTGAAATTCATCGGGTATTATTATACTATTTAAATAATGTTACCCAGTGTATATGAAAATTGTTTTATTATTGTTCTAATGTGTGTTTCTTTGATTACTTGTGAAGTTAGACACATTTTTTTCCAGATATTTGTTGGCTTTTCATAGTTTTTTTCAATTGCATGTTAATGTACTTTGCAAGTTCCCTTGCTCTTTAATACAATGAAATGATAATACGAATGACAAAGAAATCATACTTGCCTTTAGAAGTGATAACAATATTGCCATAGCTCTTTTCTTTTCTTTTTTTTTCACATTGAGTCCAAAATACATTCTATGAACCTGGTGTGTCTCTGTAAGCCCCACACTGTTCAGACCTGTCACTTGGCACATGGGGTTTTTCTGATCCTGTTTTTCTCTTTCTTTGTCATGGGTAGTTTCATTAGCCATCCCTGTTCTACCTTTTCTTCTTATTTAGCCATCTTCAAGAACCCTTCAATGTTTCCTATTAACCACACTTGCCTGGCTGCCTTTTAGCAGGTTAGGACGGTCCAGGAAACAGTTCTCTTCTCCTGCCCAGATCTGGGTCCCCCTCCTCTCAGGCAGCCCCCACCCCGCCAGGGCCAGGCTCTGTGCTGGCATCATGGCACAGGTAGAGACTGGTTCCCTGGAGTCTGAGTAGGAGGTAATAGATTTTGAGAAACAGTCATTCCTTCAGTTATTCAATAAATAATAATTCAGGGACTACAGTGTCCTAAGTGCTGGGGCTGCAGTCGTGAACAGAGCAGATAAAATTCCCCACCTTCATAAATGTCACCGCCTGGTGTGGGGAGTTACACGGTGAACAGGACACAGAATGCATAGTATGTCAAAAAAAGGTGTGCTCTGCGGGGAGGGCAGAGGGTAGGCGCCAAGGGCCGGGGAGGACAGTTGTGGGTTTGCTTGGAGAGATCAGAAAAGACCTCCCTAGGAAGATGAGACCCGAGGGAGATGAGGGGGCCTGTCCCATGGATTCCTGGGGAGAGAATGCTCCGGGCTGAGAAACACCAGGTACCAAAGCTCTGAGTGGGGTGTGTGGTCGGGGTGGCCGGGGAAGATCGATGAGTGAGGCTGTGGGGTGAGTAGGGGCCAGGCAGCCAGATCCCGGGAGGCCTCGCGGACCCTGGGTGGTAGTGGGTTGGCTGGCGATGGAGGCTGAGCAACGGGTGGCATGGTTCCACTTGGCTTTTAAAGAGATGACTTGGACACCTGTGCTGAGGGTGGACTGTTGGGGAAGAGCAACGTCTAGGGTAGGAGCAGGGAGACTGGCAGGGGGCGGCTGCATTCATCCAGGTGAGAAGCGGAGCGGCTGGGAGCAGGATGGAGCAGAGGGGCCTGGGGGCCGAGCAGCCAGCCCGTCTGACAGCGCTCAGAGGAGTTGCTGTTGCACTGAATGAGGAGTGTGGATTAGTTTGCTGGAGCAGCTGTAACAAAGCGCCAACATTAGGCGGCTTAAACAATAGTTCTCACGGTTCTGGAGGCTGGAAGCCCACAGTTGAAGTGTCGGCAGGGCTGGTTCCTTCTTAGGTTGTGCCTCTCTCCTAGCTGCTTGTGGTCTGTTGGCTGTCTTTGGGGGTCCTTGTCCAAAGCATCACCCTGATCTCTCTCTGCCTTAGTCTTCACAGGCCTTCTCCCTGTGTGCCTGTCTTTGTCCAATTTCTCCCGTTTATAAGGACACCAGTCATCTAGGATGAGGAGCCCATCCTGCTCCACATGACTTCATCTAAACTTAATTAATTACATCTTTAATGACCCAGGTTCTAAATAAGATCATATTTGGAGGTACTGGGGGTTAGACTTCAAGATAGCTTTTTTGGAGGACAAAATTCAGTCCATAACAGGGTGTAGGGGCAGGAGCTGAGTCAGGGTTTAATCCAAGGGTTCTTGTCTGATCAACCGGAAGAGTGGAGCTGCCACTGGCTGAGATGGGAAATCTATGGGGGAAGTTGGAGATGCCTGTGTAGCATCATATTCATTCGGGGTCCTAAGGTCAAGCTTCTCAATGTGTGGCCTCAATATGGATCTCTGCAGGCCTGGCTGTGTGCAGGGCAGGGCCTGGGCTGGGGCAGGTGCAGGCTGGTCCAGCTGCCTCTCCCATGTACGGAAAAGGAAGAATCTTTCTCTGAGCACCGGGACGTGAGAAAGTCGGGAAAGTGCTGCCCTCAGGCGAGCCCCACCATCGCTCCTGCTCATGAGCTAAGCAGCTCAGAGAGGACCAGAAACAAAAAAGGTTTTTCAGAGTCTTATTACCCACTGGATAACTTGTACTCTGGTTCTAGCAAGGAGCAAATACATGCTCCTCAAACCCACTTTGAAACTCACTATGCTCTTCCATTCCTTTTCTGTCATCTTGTCACCTCGTCTTTGATGTGCAGCATCCTTTTCTTTGACATCCTGCCATGCCTTTTAACAGTTGCAAACAGGGATTGTGATTTCTGTTTTCATTTGGAGATGAAACCGTTCCAGGTCAATGGTATCTCTGAGTTCATGATTTCTCTTGGAGTGTTGTATGAATCGATAGAAACAGACCTAAAAACACCTAATGCCTCTAGAATGACAACTGATGGTTCTAGTAACAGCCTGAAGGACCTGCTGTCCATGGCGTTCCCAAGAGTTCATCTGCTTCCACATGACATTTGGGAATTTTCCCATTATTGTTAATTAAAGTCACACTCATCTTTTCTAAGCTCCAGAATATTTTCCAAATAAAAGCAGACAGAACTATGTATCAGATCAAATGTAAAGTTACCAACCACATAGCAGTTCTTTATCCTTTATCAATAAGTGTCATTGTAGTTTGGCTGCAAATTCCCGCTTTTTAGCTTAGTTTAAACATGCAATGTCCACGCATCCAATTTGTATTTTCTAGTACTAGTATAATACTTCCAGTTTGAACCCAAGTATATAAAATATGAAAGAAGACCTAAACATGCAGTAATTTTCTCTGCTTATCCTTATAAAGACCCAACTCACCAGGGTGTTTTTAAAATCCAGCTGTCCTGAGTACTTTACTTGCTTTCCGTGGGAAGGAATGTTTTGGCCTGGGAAAGTACGGGCTGACCAGAAAACCCTGTGGATTGCTTAGGAACAAATGATTTCCCACATTTCAAAGGAGAAAAGATCCTGTTAAGTTCAAAGTAACCCCTTCTGGACAGATTCGAATATTAATTTTGTCACTGGGTGATTGGTGGCCATGCACTCACGTGCATCTATGGGAATCCGAAGGAGGATTCTCTGCGGCCGGCTCATCCTGCTGGGTTAGAACTAAATGTATTGCAGTCTGAACTCCAGGATCATACAAATAAAATCTTTTTTCTTACCTCTCTATTTGATTTCTAACAGCTGGACAGTGGCCTGTACAATCCAAACCTTTAAAATGTGTTCCCATTTGCTTTATGGCCCAATAAATTGTCGATTTTTGTAAATGTTTCATGTACACTTGAGAACAGTTTGTATCTCCCATGTTTTTGGGTGCAATATTCTTTATAGGTACCTTAAATAAATCTGACTGATTGCAGTGTTCGAATCTGTTACAGCTTTAGTAATACATATACATATATATATCTGTCCATTTGATCTGTCGATTGCTAAAAGGAGTATGTGAACATTTTCCATATGATGGTTGATTTGAATTTTCTCCCATAGCTGTCATTTTGCTTTGTCTATTTTGAGTCTATTTTATGAGTTGCATACAAATTTCAAATTACTATATCTTCCTGGTAAATTAAAACTGATATTTTGTTTTAATTCAATGCTTAGAAATGCTTTTTGCTTTAAGTTTTATATATCTAATAGATAAATTCATATATGTGTATGTATCTATGTACCTATTTATATACCTATATGTCATACATCTGTCTGTGTGTCTATCCTATAAAATGCCTAATAGAGTGATACGAGCTTTCTTTTGGCTACTATTTTCCTGACTTTTCTTCTCCTATCCATGTTCTTTGAAACTTCTTGTATCCTTTTATTTTACGTGTTCCTTTTGTAAACTATAAGCAGTTAGATATTTTAATCCACCTTTGTCTTTAAACTGGAAACTTTAGTCCATTTATATTATTATCATAACGTATATTTGGGTTGATATGTGCTGTACACTTTTGTCCTGTTATTTGTTTCTCCTTTTATTCTGTTTTTGTTTGCTCACTTTCTCCTCATGACTAGTTTAGAAGCTCTACACTCTTTTTTTTTGATTCTTTTAGTGTTTACTCTCAAAATTTTAACATGCACCCTACTGAAGTTAATTCCCTGGCTGGTGCTTTTACTTTTCTTTTTGCTTTGAAGAAGTCTTTACTTTTTTGTTCTTTCCTTAATACCTTTAAAAGATGTTTTCATGTCTTATCCAGCACTTTGAGTTGTTTCAGTGGGAGCATCAGCCAGGGTGTTTAGCCTTTTATACTGCTTGAAATGGAAGTATTGAATGGATTTTATTTTCTATTTGAAATATAATTTTCATTATTGCAAATGCAGCAAGTCAACATCCTGGGAAGTTAGAAAATACAGATAAAGAGGAATAAGAAAATAAAAACACCTTATTACTACCCTAGGATCACATTTAACACCTTAGGGTATATTGTTCCATGTTGTCTATGTGTGTATGTGTGATATATGTAATATATATCTATGTAGGCTTTTAAAAGATGAAATAAGATCATACTGTCTATGCTAAGTAGTAAGGTGCTGTTTTTCTGTTAGTAATCACACTTTTCCATGTCCATACATTTTTATTTTATCCACACACAGTCCCTACTCAGGTTTTTCCAATTGTCCCACAAGTGTCCAGTTCAGTTGGTTTGTTCAAACTAAACTCCAAGCCAGCACTGCTCACCGAATCCTTGTGTCTTCTTGTTGATACCCTGAATCTCCCTCACCAGGCAAGTGTCCCTTTGGTTCCCTGAGCTTGACTTGTAGAGCCGGCCAGGCCAGTCTTCCTGCAAATGTCCTGCGCTCTGGATTTGCTGGGTTTGTCCCTCCTTGTGTCTTCTAACTTGATCCTCTCTCCCCTCTGTTTCCTATGAACTAGCACTTAGTTCTATAGGATTAATGGATCCAAATCACACATTTTTGATTAGAAACCATCATAGGTAGTGTCATTGCACCAGGGAACAGTATATCTTGATGACATTGGTGAGTTTGACCATTAGGTTACAATAACAGCTCAGTTGATTCCTCCACACTAAAAGCATTGATTTTCTCCTTGAGATCAGAAAATCATCTATGTGGTGCTACTTTGGCGATATATGAATATTCAGTTTCCATCTACCATATACCCAGTAGTTTTAACATCATTTGAACATCCTTTCCTGGGCCAATGGTTTTATAAGGGTTTGCAGGATGCTGCCTTCCCAATTCCATGATTTCTTCCCCTTATTATCTGGCATTCTTCTCTAAAGCAGAGCCCCCCTTTAACAACCAGTTAATGGATTTCTCTGGAATACCATTTTGCTCGAAAGTCTTGACAAAGGCTTAATTCTTTCATTTTATTTTATTTTTTTTTATTTTATTTTCTTTTTAATATGGAACGCTTCACGAATTTGCGTGTCATCCTTGCGCAGGGGCCATGCTAATCTTCTCTGTATCGTTCCAATTTTAGTATATGTGCTGCCGAAGCGAGCACAATTCTTTCATTTTAATTACCAAAATTTTCAAAGTAAATTATGGCAGATTGTGACATAAGAAAAAATTTTTTGATTTCTTCCTTTTTAAGTATCATTATGGACTCATGCATTTTCATTGATTTATTGTTTCAATTCACAATAATCAGTATTCTTTTTAGTTGCTCAGATTATCACAGCATTGGACCATGGGGGCTTCTGAGCCATTTCAGTGCTCAAAGCTAGAGGGTATAGTCTATATTCCGTCAAAACTAAGGCATCACTCACTGTATGGCGCACCGTTATTTTTTGTACTATTTAAAACTAGATCACAATGAATTTATATATGGATTGTCCTTGATTATAAGATAAATCCTGATTTCAGAGATCTTAAAATGTAACAAAAAAGATGACTCTGAGATTCAATGTGAGATTTCATTTTAAAAACTCGTGAGTTCATATTGATAGTTTTAACTTAATTTTAATAATATTATGTTTATTTATTATATCTTACTTGATTTTTATAATTGTACCTCCTTCATATTACTCTGAAAATATTAATCTTAACATCATTGAATGAGTCTCCTGTGGCTGCCATAACAAGTTACCACACATGGTGACTTAAAACAACAGAAATGTATTTTCTCACCATTCTGGAGACCAGAGAGGTCTGAAATTGGTATCAGTGGGCTGAAGTCGAGGTGTCAGCAGAGCTGTGCTCACCCCAGGGGTTCTGAGGGACAATCTGTTCCTTCGTCTTGCAGCTTCAGGAGGTTGCTGGGGCCTTTCCTGGTTCATGGCTGCATCACTCTGCCTCCATGGTCACACCACCTTCTCTGGGTGTCTGTGCCTCTCTTACAAGGACACATGCTATTGCATTTAGGGCCCACCTGTAATGCAGGATAATATTCCCATGGCAAGATCCTTAATTCGTTCATCTCTAAAAAGTAATTTTTTCCCCATTTAAGGTAGCAGCATTCACAGGTTCCAGGGATTAAGCTATAGTTAACTTTTTCAGGAGTGGGGGGGGATTATTCAACCTGCAAGCATCATTAACGTAATTACTTACTACTTGACCATACAATACATAGTTAACAGCTTTAAACTACTGTACAAATATTATTATAAACTATAAAAATATGGAGTGGAATTTAACTTGAATATGCCATTTTTTTGGTCCTTAAGATTAAACCTTCAAAAATGCGCAAAGAGTTGTGTTGCAAACTCACTTAAGATACATCCTTTCTCTGTGTTTAGGTTCATTTGTCCCAGTTTGCTTTCAATTGCAGAGATATAAAAAGATTAGTCATTTTAAGCTTAGGTAATAGATTTCATAGTTCAAGGTGTCCCCTACCAGTTCATTAACTGGGGCGGGGTGGGGGGTGGGAATTCATGTGTGAAGCAGCAGAATCTTCATGTCCTCGGACTCAGTGGGCTCCGCCTCTGCCCAGCTGGGGGGGCTCCTTGTGCTCATGAAGATTCTCTGCTCACTCTCAGGCTCGAGGCTGGTGCTATTCTCCTTTATGCTGATGCATGGTCTGTTATCTCCTCTTCCTTCCTTCATTGCCAGGACCTTCTATTTCCTTTTAAACCTTTCTGTCCCTTCTCAAGGGTGTACATCCTCCATTCTCTCCTGCACCTTTTACTATACTCAGCCTCGTGCGATGTTTTCAAAGGGGCTGGGAGCGAGATGAGATGGGGCTGGGGAGCATGTGGGACTTGGGTCTTCTTCTACTGGGGCTACACCTAGTTTATTCTACATCTAAGTGCTCTAGAGCTGGCGACAAGGGGGCCCTGCTTCTGCCTAGGAGGAGGCAAGACCTGTCTCATTTCAGCAACCTCAGAGCACAGCATCTTTGTTCTGGAAACATATCCACATCTGTCCTTTTGTATATCCTACTGCTGTATTTGCCCTTATATTCCCACTAAATATTCTTTGGAGAAATATCAAACTGAATCTGTTGAATTAAGAAAGAAAAAAATCCGTCACCTAGAGAGGTCAGCATGTTTCTAGAGACCATGGGTGGTCCCCAAAGTGACTTCCTTCTAGCTGGAAACTCAAATACTTTATGCAACTGGGACAAAAGTGGTCAACAGAAATTTTGAGAGTAGGAAAGTTGTGGATACTTGTGACTTTTTGTGCCTTTATAATCCAGGATGTTTCTTTACAGTATACTATTTTGCTCACATGGTACTGAGTCTATTTTCTTAAAAGTGCAGGCAGCTGAGATATGTCCATGTGTCTCTGCATTTGTTGACTTTGCATTGTGGATCAACAAACCTAAGTCTTCCTGGGAGATTTAATATAATTCAAATCCCCCTCCCTCACTTTTTTTCCAACTTGTCTTGATTGTGTGACTTGGGAAAGGAAATAAGACTACTAAAAGGATAGGGTGATTTACGTTATGGGAACTCTGGTTATTCCTAAGATATTCTTGAAATTATAGCATTACTGCCTTTAAATATTAATTCTGTTTCCTGAAAGAGAAAGCTCAAGAACTCAAACGATTCTAAAGCACATGGAGGAGAAACTTTTCTTTTCTCAAGAAAAGAAAATTGCTAGAAGGTGAAATATGCAATTTGACAGCATGCATGCATGATATTGCTATAAATGCTTCAGACTGTTTAACATCAAACTGTAGAATGTGTTTTGACAGAGTATAGTAGTTTTGGAGACATGACAAATGATTAATGTAGTACTTAGCAGGATAGTTTCTAAGAAATGAATTAGATTTCTTAGCTATGGAAGTGATTTGAGCTGTGTATTAACTATTTCGGTTCACTAGGGTAGCATTTATTACATGGAAGCAATAATGGTGTAAGACTCATTCAAGTGCATGTAAGAAATTGAAATTCTGTGATGTTTGATTGGAATGATTTCAGGAATCACTCACCAAATTATTAGGTATGTATGACAAAAACAAGTTGGGGCAGCTGCCCAACTTACAGTAATCACATTTAGTGGTTATGTCTAAACCAACCCTTGTTGTTGGAAGTTGTTCTTTTCCTTCATCCCACCACGAGATCTGAATGGGTCCTGTAGGATGCCGACTCCCTGGCAACAGTGATCAATGTAAGGGTAGGCAATTGACCTACACTTAGTAACTCACCTTGCTGGCCACAGTAATTGGTCAGCGGGTAGCAGTTAGCTAGGGTTAAACTCATTCCGGTTAGCGCAGGCTTTTCTAGTTTCAAAACTGAAAGTCCCATGTCCTGACCTCCTCAGTCCCAGGCAAAGTGGGACAGTTGGTCACCCTACATTGAACCTAAACTGTCCAATCAGAATTCTTCCCTGGGAGATTTGGACTAGAAATGAAGTCTTTGTTCTTCTGGTCACAAAACTGTGAAAATAAGGTTCAGAGCAGCTGGCAGCTCTGCTTTCAACTTCAGGACTTGGCTATTCTGAAATAATAAAGTCACTTGCAGAGAACAAGGTGGAAGCAGAGTTCCCCAAACATTTGAGTCTCTGGTTCCATTTCTCTGCACGTTTAGCAACAATGTGCTTCATGGGAGCCAACAGGCTTCCTCCTCTTGCCCAAACTATTCCGTTAATAATTGGGTTTCTGTCAATCACAACCAAAGAATCCTAATACACTATTTTCGCCCCTAGACAAGCTCAGAGTTACTCTCTTTTAATCTATTTAGTTGTAATTTTTCCCAGTTTTATAAAATTTACAAAATAGAAAGCAGAAACATTTGAAATAGTAATTAAAATTTAGGTTGGTAGGGATCCTAGAGGACTTGAAGGCTAATCTTACAGATAGAACAGAATTCATTTTTAAAAAGAACTATTTGTTATAATTCATTCTTCTTTTCTGGTTCTCAAGCTCACTTTCATCCTAGCTTACAGGATATCTTATGTCCAGTCCATGAATCTAGTGCCTGGTATAGGGCTTTGTACTTAGAGGCACTATTAATTGGCTTACTGTTGAATGGGTGCATATTTAACTGAACTTAACTCAGTCATAATAACCCCTTAATCTTAATTTTACATTTGGGTTTTGGAAGGGAATCTTAGAAAATTAAAGAGTCAGATTAGCAAAGATCAGGGGAGCATCTTACAACCATAGTGTATCATATATATTGTGCTGTACAGATCAAATAAAGTTTGGCCATTTATGATTGTTTCTCTTTTAACTGTTTGAGAAAGTGAGCTGTCGTAGGGGTGAGGAAGGAAAGGGATGGGAGCATTATACAAATGCTCGCCTTCCCTGCCCAGACCTCTTGAGTCAGATTCTGGCAGGAGGAGTTCAGAGTATTTTAAACAGGTGATTCTGAAGGGCAGGGACAGTTGCGCACCATTAGCTCCCTCTGTCTAGAGAGTCCTGCCTCCTCTGCGCAGCCTGGCGCGCACCCAGCCAGCCTTCAAGGTCCCTCTCGTGCATCACTATCTTGATGAGAGCTCCTTGCCGCTCTCAGGAAGGTTGCCAGCTGCCTTCTCTGTAGTGCCAAAGCCCTTTGTTCACATTTGTGTTCTAGCACTTTTTGTCTCGTGTCATATCAACATGTTTGTGTATCAGTTTTCTCACCAGATTTGGAGGAACTCGTGGGCAGGGTCAGGATTTTGTGGTGCCGGAGAAGAGGAGGAATTCAGAGAAATGAGCGGGTGGTGAGGTGCCTCCCACGGGGCAGGTTCTGTATACCCAGGGGTTATTGGGATGGACACAGGCAGGAAATACTAGAAACTGTATTTCTATTTATTTTTCCATTAAACCTTTAATTTCTATTTCTGGGTATGTTTATAAGGTACATCATATGTAGTCTAGTAGCACATATATATACAATTAATAAATATATCAATATAATTAGTATGCTATAATTGATACATAAATTGAGACTATGGATTTAGAACATTTTCCAATTTCTTGTAACAATAACCCACCTTAAGGACCACAGTCCACATTGTGGTCTTGTAAGTGTGTGGGCGAGTGTACATCAACAGGGAGAAAAGTCTGAGGTGACAGTACCTCCTAAGGACCCTTCCCCGATTTCTGACACTTCCAATTCTATTGTAGTCTGTTAGAAATGCCCATCTCACTCTCAAGTCAAGGTTGATTGACGTCAACCGCTGCACGAGGGGCCTATCCTGCAGCTTGGAGAACCCTGGGTGAACACTGAGGGGGCCGGGGAGGGAAGTCCAGGTGAGGACCCTTGAGCTAAGTCCCCCGATGAGCAGCTGTAACAGTGCGGCCTCCCAAGGCCTCAGTCTGGTCATTCTGGGCCCCCTGGGGCCTGAGAACCCAGACCCGGGGGCCAGGAGAATGCGTGGTGGGTTTGATCTCATGGACTATGAGGGATGCGCCCTAAGCAAAGGGAAGCAGGAAAGAGACAGGACATTTGTGGGAGGGCGGTGGGAAGATCAGTGCTCAGTAGAAATAAAGCCGGCCAGGTGGGCCTGGGCCCCATCATCAGCGCCTGGAGAGTCAGGTGGAGGGAGTTTTGGCAAGGTGGAGGCAATAAGTCATCAGCACTATTCAGTCGTATCAGCCTTATCTTAGACACCTGGAAAGCGTCAGCACAGACTCCTGGGAACCAAGTTGTGAGCCGACATCTATCTGAGTTCCGAGTACACGCTTGGGGGTGACGTATCTGCCTTGCTTCTCTGTCCCTGCCTGTGGGGCGAAGGTTGGGCATGAGGGTGAAGCCGCCCCGGCACTGTGGGGCAGTGATTTTGCAGGAACGCGTCTCTGCCAAACAGCTCCACACCCTACGACTTGCCTGGGAGGGCCCGTGGGCTTCAGTATGTTCTGGACCTTGGCGTTTTCTCCTCCAACACAGGGTGAGTGGCAACTGAATCAAAACAGCCTGTTTGATTTACTGAAATTAATGCTAGAGCGTGGTCTACTTCTTCGTTCCTTATCGACCGTTCTTTCTCTTTCCTCGCGATTGCACAAAAATGGCAGAAGGGAAAATTCCTTCACAAGCCTCCCAATGGCCATCTCTGCTCTCAAATGATCCCGTGTTTGGCTCTCAT
Organism: Varecia variegata; assembly: GCA_028533085.1. Taxonomy (NCBI): domain Eukaryota; kingdom Metazoa; phylum Chordata; class Mammalia; order Primates; family Lemuridae; genus Varecia; species Varecia variegata. The sequence continues at coordinate 170,723,234 of CM052439.1, forward strand.
GTTATGTGATGGGAAATACCTGGGGGCTGTGACTGTTCTCAGAAGCAGGGGTATAAAAATAGCATTCCATTTTGGATTTAACCAGGCAGTACCTCTTAAGCAGACTTAAAATCCCTTTGTAGCAATCATTCTTGCATGGCAAAGCAAGTGTGATCTGCAGGCTTTCTGAAATGAGGCTGCACGTTGAAAATTGGGTGCTATCGACAGCCAGTTCTACGAGGCTGGCAAGAGGGGCTCTAGTTTTCATTAACTAGTCACTGTGGCAGTAGTTTATTAAATTGCAAATCAGAAACTTTTGGTTAAAAGGGCTGGCTGTGATCCAATTAATATATTCATTTTTATTAGTGAGGCCCCAGGCTGGGAAAAGGCACTAACTCAGAAGCCTGTTAGAGCTTCCTCTGGGTCCGACCTCTGCTTTTCCAGGGTATGCTGGAGCATCACTGCCGGGCTCGGCCAGTGCCTGTGCTTCACCTTTGGTAACGTCTCAGAGGAAAGCAGCGGAAGGCTGGGTGGGTTTTGCTCTTTTTGTGGTCCTAAGGATTTCCACCATCCCCAGGGTGGACAGTTTCTTGCCAGTTGACCTTGCGATTGCCCAGGGGAGGTACAAAGTGCAGTGCCTATCGATTGGCTTTGACTTTTGAGCTGTGTGACAAAGGCACTTTCTGCTGCTGGCTAAAACTAATTACAACACAGGGCCTCTGGGCTCTCAGCAGCTTAAACAAAACAACGCTCTAAGGTCTCTTAGGAAATAGAATGGAATCTAGGTGCAAAGGGAGAATATAAAGGGGAGAGAGGCTCCTTTTTTACCCCTTGTGCTTATTTGACTTGTAAAGTGGGTCCTACATATCCAGGGGTTCCGTGTCCTTGGATTCAACCAACTGCAGATTGAAAATATTAAGAAAAGAAACAATATAACAATAAAAATACAAATCAAAACAATACAGTGTAACACTATTTACATAGCACTTGCATTGTATTGGTATAAGTTATGTAGAGATGGTTTAAACTACATGGGAGGATGTGCATAGGTTATATGCAAATACTGTGTCATTTTATACAAGGGATTTGAGCATCCACAGATTTTCACATCCTCGGGGGTCCTGGAACCACTGGCCCACAGATACTGAGGGATGACTGTAATTGTCTTCCTTCTGGGACACAGGAGCAGTTATAGATAAGATTCAAGACTTCCCCTGACCCATTATGGTAAAACAGTTAAAAGGTTTGTGAGGCTCTTAGGGTACTGGTGTATATTCATTCCCTACTTGGCCCAACTGTTGCAGCCATTGCATTCATTGTGCAAAAAGGGGGCACAGTGGGACTGGTCCCCGGAGGCAGAGGCCTCTTTTGTGGCAGTCAGGAGTGCTGTTGCACAGGCCCAGATGCTACACATAGTGGCCTGCTCACAGCCATTTGACCTCAGTGTGACAGTTGACCCAAGTGAGATGGGCTGGGGTTTGTGGCAATGCATAAGTGGCGAGTCCCTGCTGGGTTGTGGTCCCAGACTTGGAAGGGCCCCCAAAAGCACTATTCCTTGGTGTAAAAGCAGCTGGCGGCTGTGTATGCCACCCTTCAGGCCTGTGAAGCTATAACTGGGCTGTCTAACATGCTAGTGCACACCACATACCCCATAGCAGGATGGCTGAGGTCATGGATAACCAGCCCACGATCAGGGGTAGCCCAGACGCCCACTCTGGTGAAGTGGGGAACTTACTTGGAGCAACGAGCAGAGTTCAGCTCCAGCCCTTTGACTGCAGAGTTGCAGACAGTGCTGGGTCCTGTTGAATTTGTGTCTGATGCTGACCCTCGGACCACAGTAATGCCTAAAGAAGAGAGCCTGTACCTTGAAGGACAAGGTCCCCCTCCAGCGTTGGCATGGTATACTGACAGATCCAGTCATGGACCCTTAGCCCAGTGGACAGCAGTGGCCGTCCAGTTGGATCATGATGAAATTTGGTTTGAAACAGGGCAGGGTCAGAGCAGCCAATGGGCTGAATTGTGTGCCGTGTGGATCGTAGTTGTGCATGAGCCGTCCCCTTTGCATGTCTGCACTGATAGCTAGGCCGTGCCAAGGGTCTCACTGTCTGGTTACCTACATGGAAAGCCCAAGGTTGGCCAGTAGGGCACTGCCCAGTATGGGGACAGGCATTGTAGGAGGACCTGCTGCAGCGAGGACACCAGAAAGAGGTTTGGGTGTACCATGTTTTAGGACATAGACCTCTAGTCAGCCCCGGCAGTGATGAGGCCGACACCCTGGCAAGCGTGTGATGGACCAGGTCACCTTTGCCGCCTGACAAAGCCCTGTGGTTATACCGTTGTCTTGGCCACGCCGGTGTAAAGACTACGGCTCCAATTTCCGCAGCCTGTGCTGGAGCAGGCGCTGGCCACAGAGCTCCCTCCTCGCGCTGTGACTCTGGGGGATCATTAAACTCTCTGGTGTTACTTTTGATAAGGGCATTTTACATGTTAATGAAGCACTGCTTGAGTATATATTTACGTATAAATTTGTGCATCCATATCACATAGTTTATATTGAGGTGTTTTAAAGTAAGTTTTCAAGTAGGTCATGCTGCCCTGTGACGTGCTAGGTGTCCAGCTGGCCCTGGGCTGCCTCTTTCCTTTCATAGATGACCTACTCAGCAGGGTGCCACCTGCACAGTTGTGCCTCGTTCTACTGGTTACTGTGCTCCAAGCTTCCATTTTGAGACATTTAGCACATCTTTCAGCAGATGATTGTTTAAGTATTATTACCCAACTACATGCACATGAAATTTGCTAAATCCTGACATTGTTGCTAAATTTTGATCACCTATAGATGAATAACTAACTGTAGGCGACAAGGGAGTCTCGGGATCATCTAGTGCCCAGTTTCAATGGGACCATTTCAGATGCATTAGCATTTCTCCATGCCTTAAAGTTCCCCAGTAGTTTCTCCTTCCAACGAGTTTCAGCAGGAGGCCAAGTTATAAGCACCCAAACCTGGGTCATCGTTGATGTGCTGCCCCAGAAGGTGGAAAGTGGGTCTCCAGTGCCAGGCAACCAAGCTTGGCAAACCCCCTGTTGTGTTAACCATCCTCGCCCACCCCCAGGCCCAGGCCATTGCCCGACCCAAGAAGAAAGGCTGTGAGTGCCCTGGTTCTGCTGCCCAAAGAGGCCACCAGAAGCTTCTTTCTGGGGACGCACAGTGCCTTTATGCTCCTCAGGACCAGCTGTGCAGAGGGCAGCAGTCCAGCTGGGACCTGGGAACGTTCCCTCCGGTTATTAGCGTTCTGCCTGCTTGAGTTTCAGGGCACGTCCCATATGCCAGAACATCCCCATGGATCAACACAAGATCTTTCTGCTACAACTTATGCTCCTCTATTCTAATTCAGTGGGAACTAATAGTTTCTTGTTGTTATATTCAGTGCATTCATTCATTCACTCATCAATTCACTCTTTTACTCATGCATTTATCTAAACCTCACAGAGCATCTGCTTATAAAAGACATTGTGCTGGCTGTTAGGGGTACAAAGATGAATTAAGACATGGACACTTGTCCTAGAGGAGTTTATAGCCTAGTAGGGTGATAGACACAGAAATAATTATAGTATAGTTTTGTGAGTATAACATTGTAGAGACAAAGCTGATAAAGAGACAGTCTGTTCCCTTGGGATTCATTAATCATAGGGTTAAACCTGGCACAGCGAGTGTGGGGGTGGCTGCAGGACCCTGGCCCAGGGCTGTGGCCCCATCAGCACTGCTTGACTGCTGCCTAGGTGTTAAGTATTTAGACCAACACTCTCGGATATGTTTGGGCTCCAGCCTGCGGAGGACGATTGTTAGGGAAGGTGACACCTTCTGGAATATTAAAAAATGAGTAGTTATGCACTAGGCAGGTGAAAAGGATGTGGAAGGTGTGTAGTGAAGAGAGGTTGTCCAGATCCCAGGGAAAGTCTGAGCACATGCAAGGAGGTGAGAACAACCTAGTGAATTCAGAGAACTGTGGCAGCATGGAGGAGCCATCCAGGGGGCAGCGGGAAGCCAGCAGTGGAATAAGGGGCCGGATGGTGCGTGGGGCCGGGCAGGGAGGGGAAGGGCTGTGAGCACCACCTTGGGGCTCTTGGAGTCTCAGCAACTGAGTGCGACTCTCTCCTTTGTGTTTGGAAAGGTGTTTCTGGTGTCTGTGTGAAGGCCGGATTTGAGAGAGGAGAGAGATGGAGGCCAGGAGACCGGTTCGGGGGCTCTGATGGGACCGGTGAGGGTTTCAGTGAGGACGGTGGAGACTGGTGCAGGACAGGGAAGCTGTGGGGATGTTTTGGAGGAAGAGCCAGCAAGGTTTGGTGATTGTTCAGGAACGGGAAGTGAGAGACAGAGGAAGGCATCGCCAGGCTTTGGATGGCTGGAGGCAGGCATCTGTGTTAGTGTCTGAGAGCTGCGGTAACACATTGCCATGACCTGGTGGCTTAACACAACAGGAATATATTGTCTCACAGTTCTGGAGGCCAGAAGTCCAAAAATCAAAGTATTAGCAGGCATGGTTACTTCTGGTGGCTTGGAGGGAGAATCCATTCCATGCCTCTTTCCTACTCCATTCTCTTAAAAAGTTTTTCTATGTTTAAATTTTTATGGATACAAAATAGTTGCACATATTTATGGAGTATGTGTGGAATTTTAATATAAGCATACAATGCACGATGATCAAATCAGGGTAATTGGGGTATCCATCACCTCAAGCATTTATCATTTCTTTGTGTTAGGAACATTCCAATTCCACTCTTCTAGTTATTTTGAAATGTACAATAAATTATTGTTAACTATAGTTGCCCTATTGTGTTACTGAACACAAAATGTTTATTCCTTCTATCTAACTGTATTTTTGTGACCATTAACCAGCCCCTCTCTCCTGCTCCACTTTTGGTGGCTCTGGCAATTCTTGGTGTCCTTGGCTTCTAGGACATCCCTCCAACCTCTGCCTCTGTTTACCCTTCCTGTGTCTCTGTGCCTCGAATCTCCCCCTGCCTTTCCCTTATAAAGATATCAGTTGTTAGATTTAGGGCCCACACTAACTTCAGGATAATCTTAGCTTAAGATCCTTAATTACATCTGCAAAGGCTCTTATTCCAAATAAGTCTCCATTCTGAGGTTCCAGGTAGACGTGTCTTTTGGAGGGACACCATTGAGCCACTACATCATCTGGAAAAAACAGCACCGACAAGGAGGGAGGTTGAGAGAGAGTGATGAGTTTAATTTTAAGCGTGTAGAATCTGAAGTGTGTGGAATATCCAGGTGGGGATGTGCAGAAGGTGTGAGTTGGGGACTCAGGAGAGGGCTCTGGGCATTGTCGTATGTGTTTGGTGGCTGAGAGTAGGTAAGGCCATTCAGGGAGAGCACGTACAGCAAGAAAAGCAGTGGGCAGAGGGGGGACCCCTGAGGAATGTCAATAATTAAGGGGAGGTAGAAGAGGAAGGATCCATCGAGGAGACCAAAAGGGAGTGGCCTTAGGAGGAGGAGGAGGAGGGGCATAATCCAGTTCTACTCCTGGGACAAGGGAGTAGAGAGTTTCACTGAGTGTCCCCAGACTCAAGTGCAGCAGTGAGACGTAGTAAGACAGTTGCTGGGTTCTAAGGTGCCCGGGCTGCCATGTTTGCGTGGACTCGAATAAAAAGAACTCTGTCATTTCCCCTGCCTTGGCTAATGGCATGCTCATTTCTGCAATGACAGTCATTACTAATGGACAATGCAGTGGACATGGTGAGGAGTGACGTGGTTGTGAGTAGGATGTTCTGAATTCTGGTTGTGGCGTTGGAATTTCAATACAATTGCCTCACTGGGTAGGGCAATGCCCTGAATTGATCCGATTTCCCCTACAAACTTCTCTCTGCTCTAATGTGCCTGATTGTCATAATTATAAGGTTGTTTGACAGTAAAGAGTAACTGGAAACAAAATTGTAGGCAATTAGTTTAGAACAACAGGCAGTTTAAGGCAGAAAAGTAGGGACACAATTTTGTGTCATTGCCTGAGACAAATTATTGGGCTGCATGGACCACTGATCTGACTGTGATATTTGTTGCAAGTGTTCACGGCAGTGGTCTGCTGTGCTCTGGCTTGATTGGTCATGGTTTGTTCCTCCAGTCCCAAGTTAATTGGCAGAGTCTCAGGTGCTTTTGTACATTCAACTCCCTTAGAATTATAGTTCATGAAACTCTCTCTTTCCCAATGCTGGAGAAACCAGAAGTCCTATTAATTCTGAAAAGTGGCTCTAAATGTCAAAAGGTTTCTACAAATCTTTTTTGTTGGTGTGAGGACTGCATTTGATTCACCTGGAACTTAATTGAGACCCTTGAGTATTTTAATTGGGATATGCTGGGTTTTACTGCAGTGAGAAATAACCCCAACCTCCCAGTGGCTTAATACAAGAATTTATTCTCACTCATGACATTTCCAACAAAGCGGGTGGATGGTTGTCCCCAAACAGTCATCTGTGGCACAAGCTGATGGAGGCTGCACCGTGTTTTGATTGCAACATCTGAAACACATGGAGTTCCAGGTGACCACTGCAGGGGAAGAGAGATCAGGGCTCTTTGCTGCCTCAGATTAACCCGTTGGCCAGAAACTGGTCTCAGGGTCCTCCAGCCCCCAAATGCAAGGGGCTGAGTTGTGCGGTGTTCCACTCTCCAGAATGGCAGGTGAATGAGATACTGGTAATGGCCGGTTACTTCTACCAGGAACTAATGTAAAGAACCTCAGTGATCTGAACATTTCAGCCCTAGTGAGTGTTTAGTGAGCCTCCACCGGGTACCCATGTTTGGGGTAACTCTCCCCAAGGACTGCCTCCCACAATCTCAGTGGTTTGCTAGAGAATCTTGCTTGGGGAAGTACCTAATTTTGCATATGTAAGTAATGTATGACAGACATGTTTGGAACATCAAATAAGCCCATGCTGCCTTCTCTGGATGCTTCCCTCCACAGAAGGTATGCCTCCGTAGGCTTGTTTTTTTTTTTTTTTTTTTTCCTATCTGGTGATCCTATACCCCTGGACATCTGACTGGACCAAGGTAAAGCAACCCCATTGGCCGATGAATGTCCAATCAGATTCTACATAATTGTAACTGAATGACACAGAGGCTGTCATTGGACAATGGGTTCCAGAACCTGCCAGGAGTCTCCAGGTGTTGTGGGACGACCATCTCTGCAGCTCCCTGCCATGGTGGTAGCCCTCAAGGCTGGAGACTGCTCATACAACCTCAAAATACAGGAAATGAGACTCACAATCCTTCCAATTTTGATTTACTCCTGTACAATTGTGGCCATTTGCAGAGGGCAGAACTAGGTGACTCCAAGATTCTGGTTCTCAACACCCCAAATCAGAAAGCTTGAATGGTCCTAGGAAATGGAGTTCCCCATCGGTACCACCCCCTGGACACATGTCCTGGCATCAGAGCCTTGTGGCCTGACTAACACAATATTGCTCATGCTTGATGGCTTATTCTTACACCAGCAGGTGACATCCAAATGATGCCATGGAGTTGCATCCCCCTCTGGGGGATTGGGGTGGGGGAGTGCACAGGACAGGGGCACAGGTCCAGCTGTAGCTCTTTTCGGGTGTGGTCTGGGCTGAGGTGGAAAAGGGAACCAGATCCCAGGGTCTGCTGTCTGTGCTGTAGAAGGCCACTGAGGCAGAGGCCAGGCAGAGTGTTTTGGCTGGTTTCCCCGGATGGTTGGGCGCCGTGGCAGGCTTGTACGGGCCTGAAGCAGAGCATGTTGGTTTTTCAATGCTGGTGGACTTGGGGCATCTTCATGTTCCACATCCATGCTTTCAGGTGACAGAACGGAAGGTCCCATGGAAGGGGGCTCAAGGCAGCCAGGTGCACTGTGATGAGGAGGAGGAAGCTTCTCCTGTGAGGAGCCGGAGATGGAACATGTCAGGAGAGAAAGGAGCAGGGACGAGACAGAGCTCTCATAGCTCTTGGTCATTTTCTAGTTCCAAGCTGTGGTTTCTGAAAAACCCTGCTGAACCTCCTCTCTGTAACACCCCTGAATAGCTAGTTTAAGTGAGTGTCTACTCCTTTGCTAGAGAAAAAAGGAAGAGGGGTCCATCTTCATTCTTCCAGCAGGATTGTTACTATACCATGTACTCATCCAACAAATGTTTCTTTTTTCTTCACCAAAAATTTTTAAATGATAGCCAACTTGATCACATACAAAATTTCTTTAAACATTTTCTTTTCTTTTTTTTTTTTGAGACAGAGTCTCACTCTGTTGCCTGGGCTAGAGTGCCGTGGCATCAGCCTAGCTCACAGCAACCTCAAACTCCTGGGCTCAAGTGATCCTCCTGCCTCAGCCTCCCGAGGAGCTGGGACTATAGGCAAGTGCCATTACGCTCAGCTAATTTTTCTATATATTTTTAGTTGTCCAGTTAATTTCTTTCTATTTTTAGTAGAGATGAAGTCTCGCTCATTTTATTTTATTTTATTTTTTAATTTTTATTTTTAATTCAAATGGGTATGTAATAGTTGTAGTGATATTTTGATATAGGCGTACAATGTGTATCAATCAAGTCAGGGTAATCGGGGAATCCATCATTTCAGGCATTCATTGTTTCTTTGTATTAGGAACGTTCCAGTTCCACTCTTCTAGTTATGCTAATGTATACCGTAACTTATTACCGATTATAGTCACTTTGTTGTGCTATCAAATATTGTTCGTTGTATCTAACCACCTATGTTTTGCACCCATTAGCCACCCCCACTCTATCCCCCGCTCCCCACTACCGTTCCCAGCCATTCTACTCTGTGTCTCCATGAGGTCGATTCAGACAAATGTTTCTTGATCTCCCACTGTGCAGGGTCCTCTGCTGCACCCTGGGGACGAACTGGCAGCAGCCCTTGCCATGGGAGGCCCTACCTGAGTTGGATGGGACATGCGCACAGCAAACAAGCCATTGCAGGCTGGCATGAGGAGTCAGGGGGAGGCTGCAGTCTCAGTGGGTGTCCCGGAGAGGGCGAGGCTTTCAACAGGACCTGGGGGATGAGTAGGAGAGTGTCGCCCAGGGTCAGGTTAAAGGCAGGACGGGGAGTGCTCCAAGGAGGACAGTGTTTGAGACACAGGCCAGTTAGCTGTGGCCATTTTGGGCTCTGTGGCTAACGGCCCCAGTTGCAGACATTCTTTGCTCTGTTATCTATAATTTACGCCGATATAACAAGGGGCAGTTTTCACCCTGCTGCCTGGCATTACAGACAGCTTAGGTATGGCCTTAATGTTATTAACCATTCTTAATTAAATATATTCTCCAGATAGTACCTGATGGCCATACTAATTAGAAATCTTAAAAGCCATTAGCAGTGTATCACTAAAGATTTCCTTTTGAAAGGCTGGCTTTTAGAAGGGTTAGCAAAGAACGCTAATTGAAGCTGTTTTGCCAGGTTAAAATGTCAGCCCACCAATTATGGGCATCTTCCTTTGGTCTGTGTGTCCTGGAAACATGTACTACTGGGATAGCGTCATGTGCTTATGATCAGATTTTTTTTTTCATTAAAATATGCATTTCCTCCCCAAATGCCATTCTGTTCCTTGTGGCAAAATGCTAGGATTCCTTCTGAGTCAATGTTTTTATTGCCTTGGTCTCAGGTACTCAAGGACTTTTGTCATTGCTGGTCCCATTCAAGTGCATTGACAATTACAAACAGACAAATTTCTGAGGTCAGTTGGCAATACCTGTCCAAAACCCACCGTGGAATGTTCTGGAACAGAGCACAGGACCCAATTCTCCAGGCTCCCTCCTTGGTCATCTCTTAGATCTTTCTATTATTCTGTTGATTTCCTAATTAATGGAAAATACTTGATTTCTTATAAAACATTTTTTTTCCAACAGAAAGAGTCCATTAGTGAGAACTATGATTGTGCTAATTGAGATGCTGGTTTACTGAAATGCTTTGATCTTAAACAGCAGTGGCTTTTAGACCTAGAGGAGCCCCATAGGTGACCACATCCAAACCATCCACAGTGGAAACTCGAAAACTTTCTCTTGTGGTCTATGTGACATTGGGCTGTCGGGTAATAGCTCTAAGCCTCAGGTGTGAAATTGGTTTATTAGACTTCATTATCTGAGAGGTTTCTTTCTCCTCCAAATTCTATGGCTCTTTACAATGTAGGAGAGAGAGATTTAGGAGCTTGCCTGAGACATACACAGCTAGTAAAAAGGGACTACCCAACCTCAGAATTTTAAGTCCAGTGTGCTTTCAACTTTCTAAGGTGTTAAATAGTTTAAATTTATGAGTAAAGTCCTATTTAAGGTACCGTTTTCATTGTTATTCACAACACAACTCAAATCGATATTTGTCAGATACAAAGGGCAGCAACATGAGAAAAATGATTTTCTAAAAGGTCCCCAGACTCTCCGTACAGGTCCTGACTGAGGCTATATTTAGAATACTCATGAGCTCCATTTGCCATGATGACATCCTTCTCTTTCTCTCTTTTTTTTTTTGTAGTGACCTTCATATTTATAATAGATGAGTTTTTAATATTGTCATTTTAGGTAGTAGCACAACAATATAAATTAACCCGTTTGTTCCTGGAGAAGGTGCCACAATCTCATCACTGGGGAGTGAATAATGAAATTCAGCTCATCTGAAATGTCTAGGAGGGGCCCTGATGGGGACAGAGCAGGCAGGTGTGTGTGGAGTGGCATTGGAGGTCGCTGGCTGGAAATGGTTGGAAGGAACTGGAGATGGGTGGGGCAGAACCTGGAGGGAGTGATTGGGAGCACAACTGGGGATATAAATTTATAGAAAATTTGGATGTCTCTATATACAAAGCCATCATAATTTGGAATTTACGACTGTGTCATGACAGATGGATGAAGCTCAATTTTATTTAAGTTGATCCTTCAGAATACAGACTCAAAGGGTCACCGAGACTTCAGGGGTGATATTTGACCTGTGCTTAGAGGGCCCCTGTTCTGATCCCCTTCCAGTCATGATCTGCTCAGCAGGTGAGGAGTCTGTGGGCAAAAGGGTAGTGCTTACCATTAGCCCCTACTGACAGCCAAGGCCCTGGCATTCCCTATCCAAACAGCCTTGATCTTGCTTCCAAGGCCCGTGCACGTGTCTTCCTTGGGTTTGTCCTATGGAGGGAGGCCCATCCCACTGGTGCATATGTCCCCTAAGGGTGGCTGAGGTTTGGCTGTTTACAGGTGGTGGTTGGAGCTTGGATGTGAGGGCAGGGATGTCCACACACATGCACATGAGCAACTCTGAGAGAGTAAAGAATTTTTGAGCTTGAACTTGGTTTTGCAGGTTGTTTGTTTGAAGGTGTATTTGACAAAGTACTATGATAGATGATAATTCATTTAAAAGTTTATTGGCTTGATGAATAACATACATATTTAGACATAAAAGTACAAGGGCCTCCATGGTTCTCTTGCTTGAGAATAATAGGGTATGTCTGATATTCAAAATACTTAATGGGATAAAGTATCTTCATATGATCTGTTGTACTTTTTTTTTTTAAGTCAGTCACCATTTATGGAGCACTTATACACAAGGACATAGGAGAGTTGTGGTAGAAATTGAAAGAAGGATAAAATATAGCTTTCAATGTCCTCTGGGAGCTTACAATCTGTTAGAGAAATCAAAAGTTGAAATATAATAAAATACAAGGACTGTCAGGAAAGTGTCCAGCCCTAATTTTCATAATTTTTCATATTATGTGGTTGGATACTTTCTGGACAGAACTTGTATATTCATTCATTCTTTCTTTCACTCATTTTTTTTTTTTTTTTAGGGGCAAATGTTCTCAATTTATTTTTCATTCAGTTTGAGAATAGCTCCATTTTGTTTTATAATCATAAGGCTTTCATACTCAACCTGGGTTTTCTTTCTTTAAGTTTCCCCCTTCCTGTATGGCATGGTGTGCCTTGGAGCCTCAAGCAGGAAGACAAACTCTAGAGATGTTAGATAAAAGGAAAAACTTCTTCTGTGTATGTGCACAGATTCATTTCAAAATAAATGTTTGAACAAGTCCACAAAATTTGAGCCAAAATTGAATAAAGAACACATGCAGAACAAAGAGTCAATTCCACACAGATACACAAGCACACAAACAGAGTTGGGTTCTTTGCTTGCCTTCCTACCATGAAAATTGTGTTGTCATTGTTTTTTGCCTTCACTCAATTATTAAAGAAATATTTAGTGAGCGATTAATAGGTTCCAAGATCTGTGTTCCATGCTGATAATTTAATGTTGGGTAAAATGATATACAATTCTCAGCCTCATGGAGCTTATGGTCTAGTGTAAAAAACTGGTAATCAAAGAATCACACAAATAAGAAATCACCACTATGATAAAAGCTATGAGGAAGGGGACCATGATGATATCCTACAAGAGGCCAATTCACTCTTCCTTGTTCTGCTTTTTCTACTTTATCCTGTTCTGACGTGGTAGCCAGACTGAGACTTTTAAAAAATTTAAAAATTTTTATTTTTTTCAAATTGATACGTAATAGATGAACGTATTGCAGTCTGTCTCTTTCTTTAGATCTGTTGATGTTTGCTTTATATACTTGGGTGCTCCAGTATTGGATGCACAAATAATTAGGATTGTTATATCTTTTTGCTGAATTGACCCCTTTATCATTTTACAGTGAGCTTCTTTGTCTCTTTTTACAGTCTTTGATTTGTAGTTTATTTTATCTGATGAAAGTATAGCTATTCCTCTCTTTTTTGGCTTTTGCTTGCATGGAATATTTTCTCCCATCCCTTCACTTTCGGTCTACTTGTGTCTTTATAGGTGAAGTGGATTTTTTTGTAGGCAGTAGATGGCTGGGTTTTTTTCTTTATCCATTCAGCCACTTTATGTCTTTTAATTGGAGAATTGACTCCATTAATGTTAATGTTATTATTGATAAGTAAGGACTTACTAATACCATTTTGCTGCTTGTTTTCTGGTTGTTTTGTGATTCCTTTCTTTCTGTTTCCTTTTGTGGTTAAGTGATATTCTCTGTCAGTATGGTTTAATTCATTGCTTTTTATTTTTAGTGAATCTATTATAGGTTTTTGCATTGTGTTTACCATGAGGCTTACAAAAAACATCTTGTAGATATAACAAGTTATTTTAAAGAAATGACAACTTATCTTCAACGACAATGAAAAGAATAGAAACAAACACACAATAAAACAATTCTACACTTTAATTCCATCCCTACCTTTTGACTTTCTGTTGTCTCAATTTACATGTTTTTGTATTGCCTATCTCAACGGGTTTCTGTGGCTATTACTATTTTTGATAGGTTTGTCTTTAGGGCTTCATACTAGAGTTATGAGTGGATTATTTACCACAGTTAAAGTATTGGAGCATTCTGAGCTTGTCCACATATTTAATTTTACTTTAGATATAAAAATGGGTTTTATACCTTCAAATGCTCTTTTTCTTTGTTTCTTTTTTTGCATGTTAGTGTTTTTTCTTTCTGATTGAGAAGTCTGTTTCCAGACAGATTGTAGTTCCTTTATGTGTTATTTGCTTCTGTTTCTCTTGCTGCTTTTAGGATCATCTCTTTGTCCTTGATCTTTGAGAGTTTATTATATGCTTTGGGATAGTCTTATTTAGATTAAATCTGTTTAGTGTTCTCAACCTTCCTTTACCTGCATATTTATCTCTACTTCAAGTTTTGGAAAGTTTTCTGTTATTATTTCTTCAAATAAGTTTTCTACCCCTTGCTCCCACTCAACTTCCTCTTGAAGATCCAAACTTCTTAGATTTGGTCTTTTGAAGTAATTTTCTGTATCTTGTAGGTGATTTTTCTTCCTTTTCATTTTTTTCTTTTTTCTCCTCCGACTATATGTTTTCAAATAGCCTGTCTTTGAGTTCACTTATTCTCTTTTCTGCTTGATCCATTCTGCTGTTGAGAGCCTCTAATGAATTTTTTAGTCCAGCAAATGTATTTCTCAGTTCAAGAGTTCTATTTCTGTTTAATTGTTTTTATTATTTCAATCTCTTTTTAAAATTTCTCTGATAAATTTCTGGATTGTTTTTCTGTGTTATCTTGGAGATAACTGAGTTTTCTTAAAACTGATATTTTGAATTTTTGGTTGGAAAGCTCAAGAATTGCTGTCACTGATTCCTTGCTTTGTCTGTTTGGGAAGGTCATGGTTCCCTCTTTGCTATTGTTTCTTGTGGATGTAAGTCTGTGTCTTTGCTCTGAGCAATTACTTACTTATTCCAGTCTTCTCTGTCTTGCTTGTTTTGGTTTTTATTGGATGTGTTTGCTTAAAGATTTTTGTAATTTACCTGTAGATTGTCTTTATTTTTTTCTCTCTCATCAAGTTGCTTCCTCCTGTTTGGCACTAGATGGTGCCTTAAGCCCAGATTTGCCTCGATTCTAGTAAACAATCAGCATGCCAAAAGTCCTGAATGGGAGAGGTCCCAAAGGGATACCCTGGCAGTGTGGCAAGGCTGGCTGAGAGTTCCCTTCAGGAACTCCTAGTGCTTCCAGTGGGTTGGGGTACGGACAGGTCTCCTGCCAGGGAACCCAAGAGGGTGGAAAGCTGGTTGTCCACCTCAATCTTGCATTTTCCAGTACAGAAAATATGAATCTGGAGGAAATAGTCTGTGTACTTGGTGCTGGGCAGATTGGGGCGAGGGGCATCTTGGACATAGAAGTCTGATTGTCTTACTGTCTGCTTGAATTTTGTTCACTTCTTCATGGCCCTGGGAACTGTCTCCTCCTCACCTTTGAGTTCTGGTATATTGCTGATGATAATCTTGGTGCTGTATATTTGTTTTTGATTTTCTGCGATAGGTGAATGAAGCCAGCTTGCTTCTACACCACTGTTCTGGAACCAGAAGTTGTCTTTCCCTTTTAAAGTACCTATTTACATGTAAATAATTGATGTGTTCATCACATGCTATCAGCTACTCACTAAATTTGGTTTTTAAAGATGTCCCCATCAATGCATATTTTATAAGCCTATATAGTTTCTATTTAAACATGGATAAAATAACTAGGATGCGGCTGGATCCTCTTGGGCAACCTCTGTTCTCATCCTGCCCTGTTGGTGGGATATTGCAGAAATGAGTACTTTAGGTACAAAGTTGTCTCCTCTATCAACCCCTCTGCTCCCTGCTTCCTCCCAAAATTCCAGCTTCACTACCACAACTGTATCCTGGAAATTTTCCTAAAATTTTGTGGTGGGAGAAGGGGAATAAGGAGAATAACTGGCACTGACGATGGGCCAGGCTTTGTTCTAAATACTTCATGTATTTAGTGACCTGCTACAGAATGTGTGGGGCCCAGATCAAAATGAAAACACCCAGCCCCTTGTTCAAAAATGATTAGGAATTTCAAGATGGTGACAGCAAGGCATTAAACCAAGCACAGAGCCCTTGTTAGCAGGTGGGGCCCTGTGGGACTGCAGAGGTCACCAGCCAAGAAAGCTGGCTCTGTTGTGGATTAACCCTTTAATCCTCAAAGCCACATCTTGAGATCTCCCCATCCTTGTTGTGCAAATGAGAACTCGGAGGTGCAGAAGGATAGGTGTAGTCGGTCGAAGGTCACAGGATTAAATAAATTAGCACAGCTGAGAGTCAAACCCAGATATTTTCAGTTCCTTGATCATCAGCAGGCTCAGTCGCCTCACTTAGGGAAGAGAGTATGGGCCCCATACCTACAGCAAAACCCGTCAGCTAAATACCTGAACTTGTTCTTCAAAGTTTTTTCTCTGGTGTGCCTAGCTGCCTGTACCCTCTGGCCTCTAAAATTATAGCCTCAATTTTGAAACAAATCGCAAAAGCCAAGAATACACTGACCCTCCCCCCTAGTAATTTATAGGGCCCCCTGTTCTATTGTAATTTAAACACACTCTCTGGGGAGTCTCTTCCCCCCACATACACACACAAACCAAGAGACTTAATAAGGTTTTAAGGCAACAAAAATCAATCTTGTCCTAGGAGTGATTTTACTGCTAAGAAAATCAGATTTTCTCCATACTGTTATGGTAACAAAATTGCATTTCCTTTAAAACATTTCACTTATTTTTGTACATTTATTCACATTTATAGTTCTTCTATTAGCCTAAATGTGTGAGTTTTTATTCTAGATTTTTCCAGATTCCAAGCAATTGCAATAATTGAGAGTCTGTTTTAATGTGTTTTGATTTTCTTGATGTTTCCATATACAATGAGAGGGTCACTACAGAAATAAATATTTTTGCCTGTTTTGTGAAAATGTACTTCCTTTCCAACGAGTTTTGCCAAGAAGTTAATCTTAATGCCAAGAAATACTGTTGAGTGAATGAAAAAATGTGATGTTCTATCCTTTGGGAGGGCATCTCGGTGACACTCTCCCAAGAAACTTGAAGCGAAACCAGATTATTATTAGAGCAAACAATTGATTAATTTTTCAGCATTTATATCAGAAAACCACTGTGTTGAATATATCTTTTTTCTAAGGAAGGTAGAATTTGGGGCAAGCTACTCCTTAGGGTGATGACTCACCTACTTGCGGCCCCTTTCCCATGACTGAATTACAGGATAATAAGAGTGTATCTTATATTTCCCAAACTTCCTTGCCAGGTCTCCCACTTCTCATGCCAAAGGGTATCTGTAAATTGGCTTGAAAGTTGGGGGAATGGAAGAAGGGTCAACAATTGAAGGAGAAAGGAAATCTCCTTGGGAAAGTTTAAAATAAATTAAGTAGATCTGATTAGCAAAAGACAACAGCTCCATTTCAAGAAGATGTTAAATGTTCTGTACAAATCATTTTATGTTGATTAAACAGGACGCTATAATTTCTTTTCTAAATTGAATGGGCTACAGTGAAAAATTATATTTGGCCCACCCTGAACAATAACGTTTCTCTGAAGACCTTTACTGTGAATAGAGAATTTTAAATTAGATGAAGAAATAACAATGCATGATGTTGCTTAGCAACCACTATATGTCTGTTCATAACAGATACCTCAAATGGATGAGTTTTGGGTCACTTTGAGAGAACAAATAAACTAATTACCTGGGGCAAAATTAAATGAATTTCCACAAGCTGAACTTGTGCCAGTATCATTTTATTCGTATATTTGTGCCAAGGAGAGAGGTTTTCATGATTACAAAGTCTCCTGACATGGCCTACAGCTCTTGAATCAATTATACCCTGGGTGGCTAAGAGAAGTGGCTTTGGTGACAATGAGGACTGGAGCTCAGGAGTCAGGCAGACCCCCAGCTGCAGATGGGCTGATTTGGTCTTCACAGTTGTCTGGTGATTTTTGTGCATATACATTGCCTCCCAAGAGCAGAGGTGGGTGAAGGTTCTCATTCCTGTCCTGCATAATCTCAGCATCAAGGGTTGACAATGAAAGCAAGTCCCAGAATGAATTCTGCACCCCTCCCTCCATAGGCTTTGTTTAGCGAGGAAACACAAAACCTGCCCTTGGAAGCTCAGCGAAGTCTAGGCTTTCTGTCCTTAGCCTCTTTGCAGGTTAGGCCACACAACAGAATTCTTTGCAATTTCATGGATGCCAAGACTAAATGTCATCCTGGGCCTGGTGTTAGACTGCTGGCCAGACTTTCATATCCTAGTCATGCCTGAGCACAGGTGCCTGGAAAATATTTCTAGGCAATTCACATATCTTGAACACCACTCATTTCACCAACAAAAAATTATTTCTGGCGGCCTTTGTGCTAATCGAAAAACCCTCTCATTCAGTGTGTAATAGTCAAAAATAGTCGAATGCTCTGGGTTGCAGTCTTTCAAATACTAAAGAACTCCTTCTAGAGTGTAGATTCCTGCTTAGGATATTCAGCGTGTTGACTAACCACTCCCAGATTGTAGATTAAAATGGATTTACACATGCATGTGTATTTTACCAAATCTAAGCTGCCATCATCTGGAAGATACCATTATTTTATGTAACACTAAGAAAAAAAATTGCTGTCAATAAAATTCATATAGTGTTCTCTTTATACACTTTACAATTTTATTTTGAACTTAGTAAAATAAGCTTTTTAGCTTAGATTTGGATTTTTTTTTTTACTATGGGTTGAACATGTTCATAGATCAACAGACAAAAATATAGGTGAAGAAATGTTTATAGTTTTCCTAAAAAAAATCTTCACATCCAAAATTTGACTTTTCTCAATCACTTTATCAACTAAATAGAAGTCCACTTTGTTTTTCTTTTTTCCCCACCCAGTGCTGTTGTTCATGGACACTGATGATGCATCAATTTTTTAAAATAACCAGAAGCCATTGGTGC